>ML778985.1:1118333-1148652 GCA_009831015.1 Picea engelmannii
TGTATCAATACACAAGGACATAAAAGATAAGGGTCACACCCCAAGGAGGTCAAAAGTGAGCTAGATGACACCTCCCACTTAGCTTTTAGGGTATTTTATAAATCTATATATGTAACATCCCCAACTTCCTACTCGGTTATGACACATCAAAATTTGGAATTATGATACCATTAAACTTACTGATACATTTTGCATATGAACAGAGTTAAGAGGAATAATAATAGTCTACAACAACAATTATTCATACATATAAATAACATGAATTTCATAACAGACCATCATAATTCATAACATAGCATTTACACAAACACATAGAGACAATTATCATTTGTGAATTAAATACCAATTGCATCTAGACCTTCCAGGTTACTCTGAGCCATAGACCATATTGCTCATAATATTAGCAGTGGATCACCCCCGATATGGGGATAAACTCTATTAGCGGAAAGGAAGTTCTAAGCTATTCTAAGGTCTCCCAAATAATAAAATTTCTCAAAATCAGGTCCCAACTATAGCAATCGACCTAAAGTCCCTCATCCCGCACATGCATGTCCCTCCTCAAGAAGTGTACTCCTTCTCTTCTCAAAAGTCCTTTGGTTTCCTCACTTCCCATCCAAGGCTCAAAAACCAAGTCGTACATGGAGTCCCAAATCCCTATAGCTACAACTTGGCACCTTGGGAATTAATTCCCAACAATTCTCTCACATGGAGAGAATGATCACAGGCCTGACAACCTGCTTCTTTGATGATGGGCATGACAACGTGCTTCTTCGACCATGAGCCTACCAACTGACTTCTTCAACCATGGGCCTGATAACCCACTTCTTCTAGTCACTGGATAGAAACATCTCCCATGTACAAGTATGGTTCTATATTCCACTTACATGGTACAGATGATGAATGAATGATTGATTCCAATTACACTAAATCTCTCTCTTATATATGTATGTTCCTTTTATGGCACATGTCACTCAAGGAATTCACTTTTCACGACTTAGAAAACTTATTTTATATTCATATCCATAAGTTTATCTTTAAGTAATATTAATATAATATTCCATTGGGATTAATCCCCCCTAGCTTATCCCTTTCCTAGACTCTTATTCCCCCTTTCCATTTCTAGTTGATTTTATCCCTCCATCTCCTTTGTTGGGTCGGTTTGCAATAGTGATGTATTTTATTAATAGTATGAGTGTTTACATATTGCAATAATAGGCTCACTAAACTTTAACATCTAGGTTCTTCGACCCAATAATCACATAGACACTCTGGCCTATAATATCCTGGCTCAATAACATATAAAATATTTGTACAATTACAACAAGGGATATACTTGTACATTCAAAATTGTTTAAAAATCTCCATTCCTTTGCTATTGAAGTTTGTTATCTTCTTGGTGATCTTATTTTCAAGCACCAAACTTATGTATTCAAACTATAACTAGAAGTAATTTTCTCTAGTCCATAGAGATGCTTCCAGCAAGAATTTTTCTCACTGTGGAATTCTTGAGTTTCCTCCTCCTTTTTGAACCCACCCTTCCAGGATCAAGCATCCTTTCACTATTGTACCATCCTTTATTAGTTTCCTCCTCCTTTTTGCACTCACCCTTCCAGGATCAAGCATCCTTTCACTACTACACCATCCTTTAGTGATCCATATTTCTAAGGATTTCACACACAAGGAGAGAGCCAACTCATTACCACATCCCCACTAAGGACCTACAATTTAAGGCTCCAATTTCCCAACCGTAGCCAATATTCCCAAGCATCCTAGCTTCAATAACCATCATCTCATCTGTATCACACACATACATTCATCCTGAGACAATATCATACAAATTTCATGCAGAAATTCAAATATATTTCATAAGGATATTCAAATTGTATTCCTATATGATATTCCATATCATAATGTTTTGGTTATTTCAATAATAGGATGAAGTATCTCTTATGTATTTTTGCAAAACCAAACTTGAGACCACTTTTCTTGCAATGCTATCATCTTTCATTCAACCAACAAATTATTAGTATTTCATGTGCCATAAAATTCTATTTTAATACTTACAAGGCTCACAAACTAATTTTCAGAATTTTCCACACTTAATAACTCAATCATAGATATCAAACCATTTATTAAGTAGAATGAATTTCCATCCATTAGGTTTTTCATTCCTTCAAGATTATTATTTTTATTAGTCTTTTTTCTAAAAAAACATTTTGTGTAGTCACTGCTCATTTGACTACTTGACTTGCAACTTTATTCTTACAATGTCTAACAACCCCTAAAACATTCTCAAATCCATGAGTTAGTAATAATTACATCATTTCATGTATTATCATAATCATTTCCCATTAATATCATATATACATGCATTCACAAAACTGCACTCCACAAATGCATTCAAGCATAACAATTTTATCATGCATATGTGTAACTCTACCACTTACAAACTATGCATGAGTGAAACTCTTCATGCATATATATTCAATGAAACTGTGTATTGATTTCATGATGTCATTTATCTAATTCATGTATCCCACCATGGTGAATTGGAAGGTCTAGCCAATGCCCCGACACATCATCCATACACTTACTATTTCTTGCTCAACTATTTGGATGTCTTCCTTTTCAACCTGAACACTACACCAATAATAGAATTCTATGGTTCTCTTTAGTGTTAGTAAAAAGGTTGCATTCTAAACCTTAGTTAAAGTAGGAAGTTTTCCTTGGATACTTGTGTGGAACTAAATCATTTCCATATCCATCCATGTCATGGCCCCATACAGGACTAGATTTATTGACATTCATTCCTATAGCAATGTGTTGATGGGTTTTAAATCCCTTGATTCAACAGTAAGAACCAAACCCGTCACCGAGGCCCAATTAGACTCTACAACATTTAAAGATGGATTAGTTCTCCATATCTTGCGATCTGGCCAAATTATCAAAGGGATTTGTGTTTTCTTGTGAAGGCTCTTCCTTCAGTTAGGACTATTATCTTCTATATTTTCTCTTGGGTGGGACTGGTATGAGATATGCAAGCTAGTATAAACCAACTTGACAACAAACATGATTAAGTTTTAACTACTGGGGAAGAGGCTGAGCTTTGGATAACCTACTGCTCAAACATGCAGACAATGATTCTATACCACACGCCTGGTACTAATACACCAACCATATGAGAATCATATTACTGTATGGATAACTAATTATCGGAAAGAAATCACATATGTAATAATATAATGGTAGGCAACATAATTCATATACCATAACCATTCATCACATAATAACACAACAATTCATCTTCATCATTAAAGCAAAGAACATAAAAACATTTCACCAAATAACTTGACAAAATAATTAATTGCTCTTACTCATTACTGGATCATTCATGAAATAGGATAGGAAGTAGTTCTTATCCAAGTCCAATCACATGCATTTGATGAAAATATCTTGTCTTTGGTCTAGAAGGGCTTCTCAATTCATAGCAGCTTCAAAATAATTCTTAACAACCAAAAACAAAGAGTTCTTACAACAACCATCGACCTTTCACTAATTGGTCAGTGTCTTTATTTATATTATAAAGTTTAACTGAAATTAACAGCTAAGTGCAGTTTAAGAAAAAAAATAATCTTGATGTGGCATCATCTTCTAACAGTTTATTTAACATTCAACCCAAGATATCTCTTGAAAAGGGTGAGTTCTCTCGTATTCAGACCAACTGAAATAGTCATTCACAATTTTGGGCCCATAGAAATATGTGTTGTTCCATCGGAGCCACATATAAACCCCTAATGTCCAGTGCATGCACCCGACACTTTACTAGACTGGAGCTCAAATATTGTAGCATGGTTCAGGCTCTAATTGGATGTTCTGCAAATCATCGCACTTGCCCTGGTCTTCCATTGGTCATATTTGTGAGTTCTTCTGTCCATAACAAATCTTGTTTGGCATGTGACTCAACTATGTTGCTCAGGTCGATGAAGTTGTCAGGGGTACCGAACTCGGGGAGTCCGATATATTTCATTACTTTATTAATTTTATCCCAATGCTTCTTGCATCTGATCCACTGCTCTTGGATTTCTTAGTGTGGGTCCAGAGACATCTTATCCCAGTACTCAGCTGACCTCTTCATGCGATTAAGACTAATTTTTCCCACCATTTGAATCCCATCTTCTTTCTTGTCTCAACCCCGTTGGACTGTCTCAATGAACTTGAGTCTTTCTACTTCTTGTTGTTCCCTTTCATACCATTGATCCATATGCTTACATGTCGCGAGTGCCATCAGAGTGTCTTCTTAGAAATCAACTATTTTCGTAGTTAACAGGTGTCTTTCTTTCTTGAATTTGTTGTAAACTTCTTCGAACTCACCTTTCAGGTACACAGCGGTTTGCGTGGTAGCTTTATAGTATTTGTCCAGATGACACCACTGTTCAAGATCCTTTAGGGCAGTGACTAGTTCTTTTTTCTCTCTTGTTTATATCTAGAGTGGCATCCAAGAGTTCCTTTCCTAGGCTAACAGTGGTGTATAATTGTTCAAGATTAGGCTCTTGAACTTCCTCTCTATGCCTCGTAGGCCCAGCCTCTACTTTTTGCTTGTCAGGGATTTGAGTATTGGGAAGAATAAATACGTTGGGTACATACTCATTACTTACTTTCTCGTTGGCCGCAGAACCGTTGATTTCCTTTTGTGTGGATTCTTTCTTTGGCTCCTTCAGTTCAGGCTTGTCGTTCAAATCTACTATAGTCTCTTATGTATTGGTTCCCTTTGTTTTGAGGCCACTTTCGACTTCTATTTCCTTTTGCGGGACCTCATTTATTTAAACTTCGGGCTTCGGGGAAGAAATATTCTCAGGACCTTTTTCTTCTTGGACACACACAGGGGTGTTGTGAGATGACTCTAGGCTCTCATCATCACTATATATATTTATAATCCTTCTCAAAGGATTAGGAACGTGTGTTCCTATCGACACCTGACCTGTATCTGGTTGATTCATCCTGCATGTTGATGGTCTTTCCAGTGATACAATGGATTCTAGGCCATCTGACCCATTGATGTTACCAAGGTTTGTGAAATCGAGGTCACCTAGCTCCTTCAAACCTCCTTCTCAGATATCAGTTGGAAGCCTAGGTGTTATGCTGAGGTTTGCATTATCCTGCATCTGCTTCATTTGCAGTTGGCCCTGCTGCCACATAAGTCTCCACATCCCCTGTTCAAATTGAACCTTGAGGGAATCCCTGATTTATACTAGGGATTCCTGATAAACTTATGTTTCTATGATGGCTTCTTGGGGGTCACCCACTGATTCACATGGTTTCGATGCTATCGTCCCTTCTCATGTCCTGATAATTTATTGAGTCATTTTATCTAGGGACGTCGCTTCCTCCTCCCAACTCATGGCCTTGAACTGCGTTGTTCTAGGATCAACCATCCTTGCCGCCACCTCATTCAAGTTTTGAGTGTTTTCATTGAAAAATTAATCTTTAAACTAGCCATGGACATAAGGCCAACATGATGATACCTATGATGCATGTTTTAGGACCAGACCTTTGGGATCGTGCTTACGAAAATGACCAATTTGGAATCAGAATTCCAATTGAATTATCCCTTATTGCTTAGCATGCATGGTGTCTTTGACCATGTAGAAGACAATATGAAACTCATCAGGTATGAAAGCTCACTTCTTGTCCTTTAATAAAGTGGCATTATAACCTTGCAGAATGCTATGATAGAAAATTTACCCTAACACTAGTCGATCAGGGACACATGGGTAACAAATGGGGTGCCCCTGTGGCATCGAAAACCCCTATGTAGGTCTCATGATCATCTAGATACCAGTGACCTACTTTTGATATAACCTTTTTTGCTTCATCTGACAGACTTGGGCACTCTTTCTTGAACAACAAAGAATAAATGCGTGCAGTAAACTGGTCACATATAAAAGAATAGGATTTCTTGTACCTATTTTCCCATAAAATGTTGAAGTATACATGGAATGGGAGCTCAGAGGAGTGATAGTTTAGGTTCAGTCTAGAGAAAACGTTCTTGGCATAGATGATGTCCAACAGATACGAGGTCGTGTAGAAGGAGAGGGTTTCTCCCTCTTTTGATGCCTAGGATTGTCGTATGTAAGTGCTCAACTGTTTGGAGATGATGGAACCACAATTGAAGATCATGCCTAAAATGGCTACTAGATAAGATAGAGGCATTCAAGCCTCTGAAAATTGAGAGCAATATTTCTCCCCATGCAACCTGCAGAGAAGAGCCATCAGGTATATGTATGGTTCCCTTAGATTGGTTGTTGGATACCAGCTAGAAGTCTGGTTCATGAATTGTTTTTCTTCCCTCCACCATGACACCATTATTTTGTTGGTGTTGTCTGTTGCATAGAAACTTACAGTGAAATCGATGTTCAATTTCTCTTCCATCTCCCTGAGCTTGTAGTAACTTTGAACCTATGATGGCAAGAAAACCCTGATGCACTGCCCATTATCATCATTAATCAAAAAAAATTGTGCATCGGTGTGGTCAATGAGAAACTTTAGGAGATCAATGCCAAGGAAACACTGTAGTCCAGCTTGCCACCATGGGCAGGTGCTTTCTACAGATATTTGGGAGGAAATCATCATCGAGTATTCTTATATCAGGATCGTTGTGTGAGGTATACTCGAGGGGTTATTCCTTCTTGGTTTTCTTAAACAATTCTTCCCAATGAGGGAATGATTTTTTTCTCCCAATGTTCGCCTCTGTGTCTCTAAAGGCCAGGGGCTAGATGAAGACCTTCTTTCTGGCCATATTAATGATGGTCATTGGTTTTGGAGTGAATTCTTATTGCCTTGCAATTGCTAGGGAGGATCCCTCTCCCGGTTCTGGTCCTTGCATCTTTGGCATTCTTGGGGATTTCCTGGTGGTGGGTTTCTTCGGAGGCATTGTTCATTCAATTAAAAGGGTCTTTTAAACATGCGTATAAAGTAGAATTGGGTGGAAATATATGAAATGAAGCAGAAAAAACACCATAAGCCAATACATACCTGTAATGCTTGGTAATATTGTTGTTTAATACTCACTAAACCTTGGAATCCTTCTTCGAATTGTTAGCCCTTCTCTTCTATGTGTTCTGAACTCCTTGCCGTGCAGAATAGGATCAATTAAAATGACTTAAAATAATATAATGGGAGAGATCCTATCAGTCGTATCAATCAATTAATGAGTAATGAAAGTAATTCAAAACAAACTACCATCGTATCTCTGAAAATACATTCTAACTAGTTAAAGACAGAGGCGCGGAGGGAGATGCATTATATCGATAGGCTTAAATGGTCCCTTTTGATTTTCACACGAAATGCCAACTAATCCATGATCCACGAATTAGCTAACATTTTAAATGCAGCGTACCTAACCTATCTAAGGGATAAAACATCTTATCACGTCACGTCTCTCTGATGTACAGATCGGGGATCGGCTACTATTCTCATGTATATTTCCATTGATATGATCCTGCTAAACACTTTTGACACCGATGGTATCAGGGATTGACGATCGCAGAAGTTTTAAATATGTAGCTTCTTGGTGGGTTATGATCTTCGTAATTTCCCGACGCTGAAAACTTTTTGGGGGTCACTGATCAATGATATTATTCCTTTACTCGAGCGACACTTACTCTTTCATTTTTCTGTAGTAGCCAAATGGATCGATCTTTGGCGATATCTTTAGTGGAGTATATTCTCAGAGATGAGAGACCTCCTTCTGCAGACGCCGGTGAAACTCGGTGCTTAATTGTTTTTAACTTCTTAAGCGATTTTCATCACTTTTAAACTTTCCTGATGCCGAATTTTCTAAGCGGGTTGGGGAAAACTTTAGACTGCCAATTTATTAAGTTGTTTTTAAGTCCCTTTTAAATCTAAGATGATTCTTTATATTTTCAAGAATAATTTAAATGATTCAAACATGAAAACATAAAAGATAAGCACAAGTAGCAATTTCATATTGAAGTGGAAACATACAGTGCAATGGATGAAGTAGTACCCAAAAAGTAGAAATGGATATAGAATTTTTAGGGTGTGTTGAGTACTCAACAAATGGCGATTCACTGGGTGAAAGAAAAATCTTTTCTCCTCCTTCAAGGCTCAGCTAATACGGAAGCTGATGGAGAATCTTAACTGGTCTTAAATCGAAACCTCTTAACCTCTGCATTTGAATTTCTTCGCTTGATTATCCCAGGTCTCCCTATGGGGTTTTAACCCTTTTCCTTCTTCATTTCCTTTGACCCTGACTCAAGCACCCTTTTTACAAAATTTTACCAAAGTATTCACCAGCACAAAGCCTTTAATTACCTCTACTCACCTACTTCAGTGTCTCTCTGCTACCAGTGACCTTTCATAGCCTCGACGGAGTCACCCTGACATCAAAGAACTTGATCCACTGCCAACGAGCATACATATCCCCGACAGAGATATATGAATACCCTCTCCTATTGTTCACTCTTTTGATAATATCAATTTTATTTCAACATGATGCCTTGAGTGAGTGAGGGAGGAGGATGTCTATTTATTTGCAAAGTGAGATGGTTAAGGTGGATCCTTCACTAGCTCCATCTTCTAGGTTCATGTAGTCCTTTCCATCTTTCCTTCATTCCCTTAAGGTATTACCGAACCACAAAGTAGACACTCCTGTCATTTCTCTGAAGTTTTTCATTTGCTCAGGTTAGACATAGGATTCCTCAAAGTAACCGCAAGTTTTCTGATGCTTCTCGTGTTTGTTAGTGAGTGACGAGTTAGAAACAAAGTTCTCTATATTTAATGATTTTAAGGCCAACCGTCATCTTGCCGGAAACACCTTCAAAAGTGTAGAAAACCATAAAGAAAATAAACAAATAAAAGAAGTATTTTGCAACCATGAAGATACTCAAAAGGGAACATAAAACACACATATTATTATTATATATATTTTTTATTTTTTTATTATTGGAAGCATTGTTTTATAGCTTGGCCATTTACTGGGAGAGCATCATGTTCCCCCCTTAGATCTTGCAATCGATAAGTTCCTAACCCAATATTCTCAGCCACCTGGAATGGTCCAAGACATAGATTTTTAAACTTATAATGCTTCCCTTTTGGTTCATTTTCCATGTCCCACTTCAGAACTAAGTCTCCTACTTCAAAGTTATTTTCCTTAGCCTTATGCTTATCGAACCATAGTTTCACTATCTGTTGGTGAGTTAGGAATTTTGACTTATCCTTTTCTCCCTCTTCATCCAACATGAGCAGAGTGTTGATTCTTTTTTGTATGGATGATGAAGGTTTCTCGCTAGAATCCTAGGCTAGTTGAAGAGATGGAAGATAGAGCCCATTTGGGAGGATGGCTTATTTCCCGTAGAAATAAAAGTATAGGGAATTCCATATATATTCTTTTGGTGTGACTCTATTGGCCCATAGAGCATTATGAAGTAGATTATGCAATTTTTTTTGGTTATCTACAATGGTCTTTTCTAATATTCTCACTAGTTTCTTATTATTTGATTATGCCACACCGTTTCCCTAGGGATTATAATTTGCAGAGTACTTAATTATGATTCCTTTGTCCAGAGAAAACTTCATCAGTAGGGTGGAAGAAAAATAAGATGCATTATCAAAGACCAGAATAGAAGGGACACCAAACCTTGTGATCATTTGTTGTTCTATGAATTGGATTACTACCTTCTCGTTTACATGAGTAAGAGGAATGGCGTCTTCCCATTTTTTGAAATAGTTGATGGAAGTAAGGATGTACTTGTGCAGTTTTGAAGAGCTAGTTGTAATTTCTCCTATGATATCCAACCCCCATTGTTCAAAAGGCCTAGAGACAGTCACAGGTTGGAGTGAGACTGTTGTTTGCTTCTCCTTTCCATCACTTATCTAGCAAGTCTTACAGTTTCTAATGCAAGTATGAGCATCTTTGAACAAAGTGGGTCAATAATAGCCAACTCTCGGAATATTATGAGTGGTGGTGTTTCCTAAGAAATGTCCCCCAGTGGGGCTGTCATGGAGCCCCTTCAACACTTTGTCTACATATTCACGTTTGAGACATCTTAATAGTACTCCGTCGTAATTGATCTGAAAGACTACCAAATTTAGAAGGTGATATTGTGCAGATTTTAACCTGAGGGATCTCCTTTCCCTAGGGCTGAGGTTTTCAGGACAAGTCCCATGATGTAGAAGATAAGTTAAATCCTTGTACCAAGACTCTTGTCATGGGGAGATGTATGATACTTCATCACACCATAGTGCCATTTCATTCTCCCATCCGAAATATTCATTTATTTGGTCCTAGGCTTCGACTGCAAGCTTGCATAAACCTTGTCCTCTTACTAATTTGGTAGGTTTTATATCTATATCAAATTCCTGGACTACCGTGATCTAGTTCCCTCTTCTTTCCCCCATTTCTTCCTGGGTAAACAAGGATCAGACTGTAGGGTGTAGCATAATCACTTTAGTGTGATTCTCGAGGATGTAAGACCTGGAATGTTTTACTTCCTTATATACCAAATAGTCCTATTCATCTATAGAAAGATAGTTAATATCATCTCCTTGAAGATTAGTTCTCATGAAGGATAGAGGGGCCTCATTGTTTTCTTCATCCTTTTGAGTCAAAATTGCAGCTAACGAATGGTCTGAGGCGAAAGTATAAAGGGAGAAGTCTCTATTGAAATTGGGACTTCACAACATTGGGGCCTGGGATATAGAAACTTTGATATTGTTGAAGGAATCTTTTCACTCATCCTTCCACTGAAATTCAACATCCTTGTGAATCGTTTTTTTTAAGGGTTTGATGATTTCTGTGAAATCGGGAGTGAACTTCCCCACAAATTTGATTTGCTAAAAAATGGATTGCATAGATTTCTTGTTATGGGGCAAGGGAAGTTGAGCTATGCCCTTAATCCTTTCTGAGTCTATGAGAATACCTGCTTGAGATATAATGTGACCTAACAAATTACCTTCCTCGACACCAAAGATAGTTTTCTTAGGGTTTAAGGATATACCGTGTTTCCTAGACCTTTTGAAAATTTGAGTTAAGTGTTGGATGTGCTCTTCTCTATTCTTTGAATACACCGTTAGATCATCTAGATACACTACCACACATTTATTTATTAGTCTTTGGCAAGCTACGTCCATGGCCCTTTTTAAGGTTTCTCCTACATTAATTAACCCGAAAGGCATGCATTTATAAGAGAACGTTCCCCACTTGGTTCGGAAGGTGGTTTTTAAATGATCTTCCTCTAAAACCAGGACTGGGTTGTAACCTGAGAAACCATCTAGTAGAGAGAAAATATCTGAGCCAAACACGGTTTGCATGAGTTGTTCCATCAACAAGGCTGGGTAATTGTCCTTTTCTGAATCTTTGTTGAGGTTCCTAAAATCTACGCATAGCTGGATTTCACCCAACTTGTTCCTCACAGGAACGAGATTTGCTACCCATGCAGAATGTCTAACCTAGAAAATGATCTTTGCATATAAAAGATTCTTTAATTACTGATACATGAGAGGTTCTAGGGATGGGTGATACTTTCAAATCTTCTGTTGGAAATGTTTCACTTCAGGTTTTAATGAGATGGTGTGTTGAATGATGCGGGTGTCATAAGTTTTAAGATCTCTATAGGACCATGCGAAGACATCTTGGTATTGTCTGAACTATTTGAGATAATATTTTCTTTATTCCTTAGATATAGTCTTGCCGAGATTCACATTCTTTGGGTTTTCTGGGGTCCCAAGATTTATAGTTTCATGTAGGGGGAAAGAGCTACCAGTCTTTTCAATTTTAGGTCCCTTAAATCACTCTTTAATATCAAATAGGTTTTCTAGATTAGTTATCCCTTTCGGGATTGTGTGAGCCTTTGATTTATACATAGGCTGTCCTATTCGAGGATCAGTCTCTATTGATTTTTCTTGGAATACTTCATCATCAATAGACAAATATTTGAAATTGTCTTGGTTAGTCAAGAAGTTTACGATATGTTCATATCCTTCAAATACTTTCCAATTGGAAATGTTATTAGGCACTGATGGTTTGTAGAACATCTACACAGTGAATCAGGGGGCTTCATAATCTTCCATAGGCGACAGCCTGGAAGCTGCTATGTCCAAGGAGTCAACGATAATATTCTTCACTCTGGAAATCATTGTAGTATTGAAGGCTTAAAAGTGCTCTATTAACCTATGTACTTCATGCCGACAGTTCTTTAGGTGAGGAGAACTACAATGTATATTATTTATTATGTGTCTAACAATAATTTCAGAGTGTCCAAAAATTTTCAATTCTTTGACATCCAAATCTATGCCTTTCTTTAATCCTTGTACTAGAGCTTCATATTCGACAGTGTTGTTGGTACATTCGAACTCTATCCTATAGGACAAGAAATGATGTTTACCCTTAGCATCGATGATGATGCACCCTATTCTTGACCCTTCTTACGATTTAGATCCATCCATATAGAGGGTCCAAATTTGTGAATGAAAATAGCTCTTTTCCTTTCCTTTGTTAATTTAATGCCTTCCCATATTTTGTTCTATAATATCTAGTGAGGGGTTTTGAAATGAGAGGGTGTCTCCTGTCGCTATCCGTGACTTCTCTTGAAAAAAAAAATTAGAGTTTTGGGTAAGAGGAACGTCAGACAAGATAGGAGAAAAGTTACCGAAGTAGGAATTGCAGGAATAATTTCCCAATATGGGGAACTCTATGGATGAGGTTTCGTTCGGGGTTTCTAGATCAGTCACCGTATGTTTCATATATCTCTCCCTATCGATTTTGATCATGTTCTTGTATCCCTTCAGTGGTAGATAAAGGTGTGCCCAGTCTGTACTTAAGTACCAATTTATCTTTTTAGACCAATCTTGACTCAGTAATACCCCATATGCCTCCGTTATATCTACTACAATGATGTCAATCATCTATAGAAATGTGGGATGTGTTGATATTCTGATCCTTACATCTTTGAGTTCTCCTATGACCTTGACCTGGGTTTTGTCTAGTTGAATGACATGTTTATCACTCTTGAGAGGGAGGGAATTTAATTTTTTGCAAATAGACAAGGGCATAATGTTGGAAGACGCTCTAGAATCAACCAAACCATAAACCCCCTAAACCATAAACCCCCTAAAGGATTAATACCCTATATCGATACACAAGGACATAAAAGATAAGGGTCACACCCCAAGGAGGTCAAAAGGGAGCCATATCACACCTCCCACTTAGATTTTAGGGTATTTTATAAATCTATATCTGTAACATCCCCAACTTCCTACTCGGTTATGCCACGTCAAAATTTGGAATAATGATACCATTAAATTTACTGATATGTTTTGCATATGAATAGAGTTAAGAGGAATAGTAATAGTGTACAAAAACAATAATTCATACATATAAATAACATAAATTTCATAACAGACCATCATAATTCATAACAGAGAATTTACACAAAGACATAGAGACAATAATATTTTGTGAATTAAATATCAATTTCATGCAGACCTTCCATGTTACTCTGAGCCATAGACCACATTGCTCATAATATCACCAGTGGATCACCCCTGATATGGGGATAAACTCTATTAGGGGAAAGGAAGTTATAAGCTATTCTAAGGTCTCCCAAACAATAAAAGTTCACAAAATTAGGTCCCAACTATGGCAGCTGACCTAAAGTCCCTCATCCCCCACATGCATGTCCCTCCCCAGGAAGTGTGCTCCTTCTCTTCTCAAAAGTCCTTTGGTTTCCCCACTTCCCTTCCAAGGCTTAAAAAACAAGTCGTACATGGAGTCCCAAATCCCTATAGCTACAACTTTTCACCTTGGGAATTAATTCCCAACAATTCTCTCACATGGAGAGAATGATCATAGGCTTGACAACTTGCCTGAAAACCTGCTTCTTCGACCATTGGCATGACAACCCGCTTCTTCGACCACGGGCCTATCAACCAACTTCTTCAACCACAGGCCTGATAACCCACTTCTTCCAATCACTGGATAGAAACATATCTCATGTACAAGTATGTTTGTATATTCGACTTCCGTGGTACAGATGATGAATGAATGATTCATTCCAATTACACTAAATCTCTCTCTTATATATGCATGTTCCTTTTATGACACATTTCACTCAAGGAATTCAATTTTCATGACTTAAGAAACCTATTATATATTCATATCCATAAATTTATCTTTAAGTAATATTAATATAATA
The DNA here is from genome assembly GCA_009831015.1 of Picea engelmannii. Taxonomy (NCBI): domain Eukaryota; kingdom Viridiplantae; phylum Streptophyta; class Pinopsida; order Pinales; family Pinaceae; genus Picea; species Picea engelmannii. Next base: position 1,132,547 of record ML778985.1, read on the forward strand.
TTCCATTTGGATTAATCCCCCTTAGCTTAGCCCTTTCCTAGACTCTTATCCCCCCTTTCCATTTCTAGTGGATTTTACCCCCCCCATCTATTTTGTTGGGTCGGTCTGCAATAGTGATGTATTTTATTAATAGTATGAGTTTTTACATATTCCAATAATAGGCTCACTAGACTTTAACATCTAGGTTCTTTGGCCTAATAATCACACAAACACTCTGACCTATAATATCCTGGATCAATAGCATAATGCATTGTCCTCAATGCATTATATACTGGTGCATTCAAAATTCTTTAAAAATCTCCATTCCTTTGCTATTGAAGTTTATTATATTCTTGGTGATCTTATTTTCAAGCACCAAAATTATGTATTCATACTTTAACTAGAAGTAATTTGCTCTAGTCCATAGAGATGCTTCCAGCAAGAATTTTTCTCACTGTGGAATTCTTGAGTTTCCTCCTCCTTGTTGAACCCACCCTTCTAGGATCAAGCATCCTTTCACTACTATACCTTCCTTTAGTAGTTTCCTCCTCCTTGTTTCACTCACCCATCTAGGATCAAGCATCCTTTCACTACTACGTCATGCTTCAGTTATTCATATTTCCGAGGATTTCATGCACAAGGAGAGGGCCAACTCATTACCACATCCCCACTAAGGAACTACAATTTAAGGCTCCAATTTCCCAACTGTAGCCAATATTCTCAAGCATCCTAGCTTCAATAACCATCATCTCATCTGTATCACACACATACAATCATCCTGAGACAATATTATACCAATTTCATGTAGAAATTCAAATATATTTCATAAGGATATTCAAATTTTATTCCTATATGATATTCCATCTCATAATTTTTTGGTTGTTTCAATAAAAGGATGAATTATCTCTTATGTATTTTTTCAACACCATACTTCAGATCACTTTTCTTACAACGCTTCCATCTTTCATTCAACTAGCAAATTATTAGTATTTCATGTACCATAAAATTCTATTTTAATACTTACAAGGCTCACAAACTAATTTTTAAAATTTTCCACACTTAATAATTCAATCATAGATATCAAACCATTTATTAAGTAGAATGAATTTCCAACCATTAGGTTTTTAATTCTTTCAACATTATTATTTTTATTACTCTATTCCCTAAAAAACATTTTGTGTAGTCACTACTCATTTGACTAATTTTCTTGTAACTTTCTTGTTGCAATGTCTAACAGCCCCTGAAACATTCTCAAATACATGAGTTAGTAGTAATCACATCATTTCATCTATTATCATAATCATTTCCCATTAATATCATATATACATGCATTCACAAAACTGTATTCCACAAATGTATTCAAGCATGATAACAATTTTATCATGAATACATGTAACTCTACCACCTACAAACTATGCATTAGTGAAACTCTTCATGCATATCTATTCAATGCAACTTTGTATTGATTTCATGATGACATTTATCTAATTCATGTATCCCACCATGGTGAATTGGAAGGTCTAGCCAATGCCCCGACACATCATCCATACAGTTACTATTTCTTGCTCAACTATTTGGTTGTCTTCCTTTTCAACCTGAATACTACACCAATAATAGAATTATATGGCGATCTTTATTATTAGTAAAAAGGTTGTAGTCTAAACCTGATTTAAAGTAGGAATTTTTCCTTGGATACTTGTGTGGAACTAAATCCTTTCCATATCCATCCATGTCATGGCATCATATAGGAATAGATTTATTGACATTCATTCCTATAACAATGTGTTGATGAGTCTTAAATCCATTGATTCAATAGTAGGAACCAAACCTGTCACCGAGGCCCAATTAGACTCTGCAATGTTTAAAGATGGAATAGTTCTCCAGATCTTGCAATCTGGCCAAATTATTGAAGGGCTTTGTGTTTTCTTGTGAACTCTCTTCCTTTGGTTAGGACTATTCTCTTCTATATTTTCTCTTGGGTGGGACTGGTATGAGATATGCAAGCCAGTTTAAACAAGCTTGACAACAAACAGGATTAAGTTTTAACTACTAGGGAAGAGGTTGAGCTTGGGATAACCTGCTGCTCAAACATTCAGACAATGATTCTATACCAAAGGACTAGTACTAATACATCAACCATATGAGAATACAATTACTGTCTGGGAAACTAATTATGAGAAATAAATCACATATGTAATAATATAATGGCAAGCAAAATAATTCATATACCATAACCATTCATCAGATAATAACACAATGATTCATCCTCATCATTGGATCAAAAAACATAAAAACATTTCACTAGATAACTTGACAAAATAATTAATTTCTCTTACTCATTACTGCATCATTCATGAAACATGATAGGAAGTAGTTCTTCTCCAAGTCCAATCACATGCATTTGATTAAAATAGCTTGTCTTTGGTCTAGAAGGACTTCTCGATTCATAACAGCTTCAAAATAATTCTTAACAACCAAAAATAAAGAGTTCTTACAACAACCATCGAACTTTCACTAATTGGTCATTGTATTTATTTATAATATAAAGTTTAACTAAAATTAATGGCCAAGTCCAGTTTAATAAAAACAAAAATCTCCACGTGGCATCATCTTCTAATAGTTTCATTAACAGACAACTTGAGATATCTCTTGAAAAGGGTGAGTTCTCTCATATTCGGACCAACTAATAAATAGTTCTTCACAATTTTGGGACCATGGAAATTTTTGTTGTTCCAACAGAGCTACATATAACCCCCTAATGTCCACTACATGTTCCTGACACTTTACTAGACTAGAGTTCAACTACTATAGCATGGTTCAGGCTCTGATTGGATGTTCTACAAATCGTTGCACTTGCCCTGGTATTGTGTCGGTCATATTTTTGAGTTCTTCAGTCCATAGCAAATCTTGTTTGGCATGTGACTCAACTATGTCACTTAGGTCGATGAAGTTATCGGGGGTACTGAACTCGGGGAGTCCGATATATTTCATTACTTTATTAATTTTATCCCAGTGCTTCTTGCATCTGATCTAATGCTCTTGGATTTTTTGGTGTGGGTCCCAAGACATCTTAGCCCAATACTTGTCTGACCTCTTCATGCGATTAAGACTACTTTTTCCCACCGTCTGAATGCCATGTGCTTCATTGTCTCAGCCCTGTTGGACTACCTCAATGAACTTGAGTCTTTCTACCGCTTGTTGTGCCCTTTCATACCATCTATACATATCCTTGTATGTTGCGAGTGCCATGAGAGTGTCTTTCTTGAATTCATTGTAAACTTCTTCGAACTCACCTTTCGGGTACACAGTGGTTTGTGTGGTGTCTTTATAGTATTTTTCCATATTACACAAGTGTTCAATCTCCTTTAGGGCAGTGGCTAGTTCCTTTTCATCTCTCTTGGATCTATCTAGGGTGGCATCCGATGGTGCCTTTCCCAGGCTAATGGTGGTGTATACTTGTTCAAGATTGGGCTCTTGAACTTCCTCTCTATGGCTCGTATGCCCAGCCTCTACTTTTCACTTGTCGGGGATTTGAGTATTGGGAAGAATAAATACATCGGGTACATACTCGTTACTTACTTGCTCGTTGGCCACAGAACCACTGATTTCCTTTTGCATGGATTCTTTCTTTGGTTCCTTCAGTTCAGGATTGTCCTTTAGATCTACTTTAGTATCTGATGTATTTGGTCCCTTTGTTTCGAGGCCGCTTTTGGCTTCTATTTCCTTTTGCGGGACCTCATTTTTTAATTGAACTTCGGGTTCCACAGAAGAAATCTTCTCGGGACCTTTTTCTTCTTGGACACGCACAGGGGTGTCATGAGATGACTCCAAGTTCTCATCGTCACTATATATATTTATAATTATTCTCAAAGGATTAGGAGCGTGTGTTCCTATCGACACCCATCCTGTCTCTGGTTGATTCATCTCGCCTGTCGATGGTCTTGCTAGTGATGCGGTGGATTCTGGGCCATCCGACCAGTTGATGTTACCAAGGTTTGTGAAATCGGGGTCACCTGACTCCTTCAGACCTCCTTCTCGGATATCATTTGGAATCCTAGGTGTTATGATGAGGTATGGATTATCCTGCATCTGTTTCAATAGAAGTTGGGCCTGCTACCACATAATTCCCCCCATCCCCTGTTCAAATTGAACCTTGGGGGAATCCCTTATTTGTACTAGGGATTCTTGATAAACTTACGTCCCTATGATGGATTCTTGGGGGTCACCACCGCTTTTCCTGGTTTCTATGCTATCATCCCTTCTCGGGTCTTGATAATTTCTTGAGTTTTTTTCTCCAATAATGTCACTTGCTCCTTCCAACTCATGGCCTTGAACCAGGTTGTTCTAGGATCAACTATCCTTGCCACAACCTCATTCCAGTTTTAAGTGTTTTCGGTGAAAATTTAATCTTTAAACTTGTCATGGGCATAAGGCCAATAGGATGATACCTGTGATGTGTGTTTTAGGACCAGATCTTTGGGATCGTTCTTGTGAAAACGACCAACTTGGAATCATAATTCCAATGGAATTATCCCTTCTTGCTTAGCATGTGTGGTTTCTTTGACCATGTAGAAGCCAATATGAAACCCATAAGGTATGAATACCTTCTTCTTGTCCTTTACTAAAGTGGCGTTATAACCTTGCATAATGGTTTGATAGAAAATTTACCCTAACACTAGTCGATCAGGGACACATATGGATAATAAATGGGGTGTCGTTGTGGCATTGAAAACCCTGATGTAGGTCTCATGCTCATCTAGATACCAATGACCTACTTTCAATATAACCTTTTCTTCTTCATATGATAGCCTTGGGAACTCTTTCTTGAACAACAAAGAATAAATACGTCCAATAAACTGGTCACAGATAAGAGAATAAGATTTCTTGTACCTGTTTTCCCATAAGATGTTGAAGTATACATGGTATGGGAGCTCAGAGGAGTGTCAGTTTAGGTTCATTCTAGAGAAAACATTCTTGGTGTAGATGACATCAAACAGATATGAGGATGTGTAGAAGGAGAAATTTTCTCCCTCTTTCAGTGCCTAGGCTTGTCGTATGCAAGTGCTCAGCTATTTGGATATGATGGCACCCCAATTGAAGATCATGCCTGAAATGGCTATCGTATAAGCTAGTGGCATTCAAGCCTCTGAAAACTAGGAGCTATCTTTCTCCCCATGCAACATGTAGAGAAGAGCCATCAGGTATATGTATGGTTCCCTTAGATTGGCTGTTGGATACTAGCTAGAAGTCCGGTTCGTGAATTTTTTTTCTTCCCTCCACCATGATGCCATGATTTTTCTAGTGTCGTCTGTTGCATAGAAACTTACAATGAAATTGATGTTCAATTTTTCTTCTAGCTCCCTGAGCTTGTAGTAACTTTGAACCTATGATGGCAAGAAAACCCTGATGCATTCACCTTTATCATCATTAATCAAAAAAAATTGTGCATCGGTGTTGTCAATGAGAAAATTTAGGAGCTCAATGCAAGGAAACACCAGAGTCTATCTTGCCACCATGTGCAGGTAATCCCTATGGATATTTGGTAGGACATCATCATCGAGTATTCTTATATTGGGATCGTTGTGCGTGGTATACTCAAGGGGTTCTTCCTTCTTGATTTTCTTAAACAATTCTTCCCAGGGAGGGAATGTTTTTTTGGTCCCAATGTTAACCTCTGTGTCTTTGAAGGCCAAGGGCTAGATGAGTACCTTATTTCTGGCCGTCTTAATGAAGGGCATCGCTTTTGGAGTGAATTCTAATTGCCTTGCAACTACTGGGGAAGATCCCTCTCCCACTTCTGGTTCTTGTAGCTTTGGCACTCTTGGGGATTTCCTGGTGGTGGGTTTCTTCAGAGGCATTGTTCATGCAATCAAAACAGTCTTTTAAACATGCGTACAAAGTAGCATTGGGTGGAAAGATATGAAATGAAGCAGAAAAAACAACATAAGTTGATACATACTTGTAATGCTTTCAAAAATTGTTGTTTAATACTCACTGAACCTTGGAATCCTTCTTTGAATTATTAGCCTTGCTCTTCTATGTGTTATGAACTCCTTGCCATGTAGAATAGGATCAATTAAAATGACTTACAAGAATATAATGGGAGAGATCATATCAGTCGTATCAATCAATTAATACAAGTAATGAATTTAATTCAAAACAAACTACCATCGGATCTCTGCAAATAAATTCTAACTGGTTGAAGGGGAAGGCGTGGAGGGAGATGCATTGTATCGACAAGCTTAAACGGTCCCTTTTGATTTTCACATGAAATGGAAACTAATGCATGATCCATGAATTAACTAACATTTTAAATGCATCATACCTAACCTATATAAGGGCTAAAATGTCTCATCACGTCGCGTCTCTCTGATGTAAAGATCGAGGATTGGCTACTATCCTTGTGTATATTTCCATTGATATACTCCTGGTAAACACTTCTGGCACTGATGGTATCAAGGATTGGTGATCGAGAAAAGTTTAAGTGTGTAGCTTCTTGGTAGGTTATCATCTTCTTAATTTCCCAACGCCGAAAACATTTTGGGGGTCACCGATTAATGATATTATTCCTTTACTCATGCAACACTTACTCTTTCATTTTTCTGCCGAAGCCAAACAGATCAGTCTTAGGCGATATCTTTAGTGGAGTTTATTCTTGGAGATGAGAGACCTCCTTTTGTCGACGCCAGTGAAATTCAGTGCTCATATGTTTTGAACTTCTCAAGTGATTTTCGTCACTTTTAATCTTTCCCAATGCTAAATTTTCTAAGCGTGTTAGCGAAAAATTTAGACTTTCGATTTATTAAGTAGTTGCTAAGTCCCTTTTAAAGTTAATATGATTCTTTATATGTTCAAGTAGACTTTAAACAATTCAAACATGAAAACATAAAAGATAAGCACAGGTAGTAGTTTCATACTGAAGTGGAAACAGATAGTGCAAAGGATCAAGTGGTACCCAAAAAGTAGAAATGGACATAGAAGTTTTAGGGTATGTTGAGTACTCAACAAATGATGATTCACTGGGCAAAAAAAAATAATTTTCTCCTCCTTCAAGGCTCGATTGATACGGAAGCTGATGGAGAATCTTAACTGGTCTTAAATCAGAACCTCTTAACCTCCTCATTTGAAGTTCTTCAGTTGATGATCCTGGGTCTCCCTATGGGGTTTTAACCCTTTTACTCCTTCATTTCCTTTGACCCTAACTCATGCCCCCATTTTACGAAATTTTAGCAAAGTATTCACCAGCACAAAGCCTTTAATTACCTCTACTCACCTGCTTTAGTGTCGCTTTGCTACCAAGGACCTTTCATAACCCTGGTGGAATCACCCCGACATCACAGAACTTACACCGTTGCCAGCAAGAATCCATATCCTCAATGGAGATATATGCATGCCCTCTCCTATTGTTCACTCTTTTGATAATATCAATTTTATTTCATCATGATGCCTTGAGTGAGTGAGGGAGGAGGATGTCTATTTATTTTAAAGTGAGATGGTTAAGGTGGATCCTTCACTAGCTCCATCTTCTGGGTTCATGTAGTCCTATCCAGTATTCCTTCATTCCCTTAAGGTCTTATCAAACCACAAAGTAGACAATTTTGGCATTTCTCTGAAGTTTTTCATTTTCTCAGGTTAGACATAGGATTCCTAAAAGTAACCGCAAGTTTTCCAGTGTTTCTCGTGTTTGTAAGTGAGCGACGAGTTAGAAACAAAGTTCTCTACGTTTCATGATTTTAAGGCCAACCATCATCTTGACGGAAACACCTTCAAAAGTGTAGAAAACTATAAAGAAAAGAAACAACAAAAAGAAGTATTTCACAACCATGAAGATACTCAACAAGGAACATAAAACACACATATTATTAGTACACACACACACACATATATATATATATATATTATTGAAAGTATTGTTTTATAGCTTGGTCATTTACTAGGATGGAATCATGTTCCCCCCTTAGATTCTGCAATCGATAAGTTCCTACCCCAATCTTCTCAGCCACCTCGAATAGTCCAAGCTATAGATTCTGAAACATAGAATGCTTCCCTTTTGGTTCAGTTGCCATGTCCCACTTCAGAACTAAGTCTCCTACTTCAAATTTATTTTCCTTGGCCTTATGCTTATCGAACCATATTTTCACTATCTATTGGTGAGATAGGAACTTTGACTTAGCCTTTTCTCTCTCTTCTTCCAGCATGAGTAGAGTGTTGATTCATTGTTGTATGGATGATGAAGGTTCCTCGCTGGAATATTGGGCTAGTTGAATAGATGGAAGATAGAGCCCATTTGGGAGGATGGCTTCTTTCCCATAGAAACAAAAGTACAGGGAATTCCATTTATATTCTTTGTGTGTGACTCTATCGGCCCATAAATAATTATGGAATAGATTATGCCAATTCCTTTGGTTATCTACAACGGTCTTTTCTAATATTCTCACGAGTTTCTTATTAGTTGATTCTACCACACCGTTTCCCTGGGGATAGTAATTTGCAAAGTACTTAATTATGATTCATTTGTCTAGATAAAACTATGTTAATAGGGTGGAAGAATTAATAAGATGCATTATCAAAGACCAAAACAAAAGGGACACCAAACCTTGTGATTAGATAAAACTATGTTAATAGGGTGGAAGAATTAATAAGATGCATTATCAAAGACCAAAACAAAAGGGACACCAAACCTTGTGATTAGTTGTTGTTCTATGAATTGGATTACTACCTTCTCATTTACATGAGTAAGAGGAAAGGCCTCTTCCCATTTCGTGAAATAGTCGGTTGTAGTAAGGATGTACTTGTGAGGTTTTGAAGAGCTAGGTGTAATTTCTCCTATCATATCCAACTCCCATTGTGCAAAAGGCCTAGAGACAGTCACAGGTTGGAGTGAAACGGTTTCTCACTTCTCATTTCCATCACTTATTTGACAAGTCTTAAGGTTTCTAGAATAAGTATGAGAGTCTTTGAACAAGGTGGGTCAATAATAGCCGACTCTTGGAATATTATGAGCATTGGTGTTTCTTGCGAAATGTCCCCTAGTGGGGCCATCATGGAGTTCCTTCAACAATTTTTTCACATCTTCACGTTTGAGAGGTCTTAATAGTACTCCATCATAATTTATATGAAAGACTACCAAATTTATAAGACGATATTGTGTAGATTTTAACTTGAGGGATCTCCTTTCCCTAGAGATGAGGTTTTTGGGACAAGTCCCATGATGTAGAGGATAAGTTAAATCCTTGTTCCAAGACTCTTGTCCTGGGGAGATGTATGATACTTCGTCACACCATAGTGCCATTTCATTCTCCCATCCAAAATATTCATTTATTTGGTCCTAGGCTTCGACTGCAAGCTTGCATAACCCTTGTCCTCTTACTAATTTGGTAGGTTTTATATCTTGATCAAATTCCTAGACTACCCTCATCTAGTTCCCTCTTCTTTCCCCCATTTCTTTCTTGGTAAGCAAGGATCAGACTGGAGGGTGTAGCACAATCACTTTAGTGTGATTCTTGAGGATGTAAGACCTGAAATGTTTTACTTATTTATATAATACATAGGCCTATTTATCTATAGAAAGATAGTTGATATCATCTCCTTGAAGATTAGTTCTCATGAAAGACACAGAGCCCCGTTGTTTTTTTCATCCTTCTGAGTCAAAATTGCAGCTAACGAATGGTTGAAGGCGAAAGTATAAAGGGAGAAGTCTTCATCGAAATTGGGACTTCGCAACACTGGGGCCTGGGATATAGTAGCTTTGATATTGCTAAAGGCATGTTTTTGCTCATCATCCCATTGAAATTCAGTAACCTTTCAAATCATCTTTTGTAAGGGTTTGATGATTTCTGTGAAATTGGGAGTGAACTTCTTCACAAAATTAATTTGCATGAAAAAGGATTGCATAGCTTTCTTGTTATGGGGCAAGGGAAGTTGAGCTATGGCCTTAATCCTTTCCGGGTCTATGAGAATATATTCTTGATATATAATGTGACCTAACAACTTACCTTGGTTAACACTGAAGATAGTTTTCTTAGGGTTTAAGGATATGTCGTATTTCCTACACCTTTCAAAAATCCGAGTTAAGTGTTGGATGTGCTCTTCTCTATTCTTCGAATACACTGGTACATCATATAGATACACTACCACACATTTATTGATTAGTCACCGACAAGCTACATCCATGGCCCTTTGTAAGGTTGCTCCTACATTAATTAACCTGAAAGGCATGGATTTATAAGAGAAGGTTCCTCACTTGGTTCAGAAGGTGGTTTTTAAATGATCTTCCTCCGAAACCAGGATTGGGTTGTAACCTGAGAAACTATCTACTAGAGAGAAAATATTCAAGACAGACATGGCCTACATGACTTGTTCCATTGACGAGGATGGTTAATTGTCCTTTTCTGAAGCTCTGTTGAGGTTCCTAAAATCTATGCATAGTTGGATTTTACTCGACTTTTTCCTCACAGGAACTAGATTTTCTACCCATGCAAAATTTCTAACATAGAAAATGATCTTTGCATATAAAATATTCTTTAATTCCTAATAGATGAAAGGTTCTAGGGATGGGTGATACATTCAAAGCTTCTGCTGGAAATGTTTCACTTCGGGTTTTAACAAGATGGTGTGTTGAATGATGTGGGTATCATAAGTTTTCAGAACTCTATAGGACCATGCAAAGACATCTTGGTATTGTGCAAATGACGCAAATGTGCCACCCAAGGCATGTCTGCTCCCACAGGACCTTCTCCTTGAACGGCTCGAAGAACTAAAATGTTCTTCAAACCCCCTTATCAGGAGTTCTCCACACCCATAGAATGCTCTTTATGATTCCCCGTTGTCCTATCAGGAAATTGGGCCTCGCATGATCGCGAGTCTTGCACTCACGAGATCGAGTCTTACAAATCCCCGAACCCCGATGAATATTCTCTGAATGCTTTCCTTGCTCCTATCGGGAATTTCCCCGTCAGGAAATCGGCACTGGCGCTGTCATAATCCACTGTCCTCACGGATCCCCGACTCTCGATCCCCGATGGTACCTCTCTCCACTCCTTAGCTCCCTCCGGCCAACTCCTTTCTCATGCGACCTGCTAGTCCATGAGACCACGGTACTTTCCTCTATCGGAGTTTCAGAATTCGTGGAGTTGGAGTGTGTAGAACTTACACCCTTGGGATCTCCAATTCTCAGATTCCCGATGCCACTTGGTGTTGACTCCAGCGAGAGTTGACCTTTCGACACCTGTCCCTTACTATGGTGCCTATGGCACACACTTCTGTGGTGATCGGGAAATCGCGTATCGCTAAATCACGATTTCTGTTGCACCAATTCACAGGACCCTCCAAGTCCCGAAACCCGATACGGATGACACCTGGCTATGACTCTGGGACCATCATGTTTCAGAGTTTCGTGACTTCTCCTGGCGTGATTTCATCATCACCGAGAATCCTAAAATTCTGATCCTCGATGCGTGTGTGAACTCTCTTCTCCATGTCACCACTTCCTCATCGCTCTATCGGGTATCGCGAAATCGTGACTTCTAATGCAACAATTATTTTGTATGCAGAAACCCCGAACTGCCGAACCCTGACTCTTTTAGATCCTCGGACACGCGTCCCTCAAATCGAATGGCTCCGAATGTGTCGGGAAATCACGGATCGCGATTTCATTGTGCAAGAGTTTCACAACTCCGAAAGCCCCGATATCCCGAACTCGGACTCTCCGGGATCTCTTGCCACATGTCCCTACTATTTGGATGGCTCTGATCCTATCAGGAAATTGCGGATTGAGATTCCTACATGCAATATTTCTATGCCTCTCGAAACTCCGACACTCCAAACGTCGACTTGTCGGGATCTCCTGCCATGCGTCCTCACCGATGGACGGTTCAAAACTCTCGTCGGGAAATCGCGGATCGTGATTACAACATGAGAGAGTTCTATGTCCTCAGAAACCCTGATTCTACAATGAGCTGAACCCCGACTCTTCTCCGGATGTCTGGCGCGTGTCCTACCAGGATCAACGACTGAGATCATTTCTCAAGATTTCGAGAACTACAAGGTCTCGATTCTCTTTTTCAGAAAAACCTCGATGACTCTGATATCCCGATGACTCCTCCAGGACTCCTCCTCTGTTCACTGGGACTTAAACCCTGTGCAAATTTCTGAGATCTCACGGCTGACGATATTTCGTCAATCTCCTCTACGAATCCTGACCATCGATTCCTCTCCTCTCTTCTTAAGGACTTCTTGGCATGGAAATCTCTTGTGCTCTACATTAACGATGTCACGAAGGTGTTATACCTCCTGAGCTCTTCCACTCTAATTCTTCAGAGGAACTTGCATGCACTCCTTGGGCTCAAAATTCAACAACTTCCCAAGTGTTGACTCTTTCCGACTCTGCGCACTTCCTGCAGCAGCAGTCTTCAATTTCCCTTTTCTCAGATTCAGAACTGAGACTTCTTCTTCAGCCTGCGCACTCCTTGCACGACTTCAGCAACCCACTTCCACTTCTGGGTGAATGAGAACAAAAGTTAAACTACTGAGCCTTCATCAACGCACTCCTTGCGGATGAATTCAACTGCACACCTTGCAGGAATCTCCTGGCTCAGATAGAGAAACAATTGAACCTCACTTTCTCTCCCTTTCAGACTTTAGTTTGAAACATGAAATCACATGCACAACATATACAAAGCAAATGCATAACAAGAAAGTAAACATTCATGAGCAAAACATCCATACACAGAGAAAACAACACCAACCATGAGTTTGAATCAGAACATTCTTCTATTAATTCAAATGCCGGTAGATGGGTGTTGTTCATACAATATTCTCTGGTTTTCTCTTCTCTTCTCCTGAATGCTTCCCCTATTCTTTTCTTATGTTACAATGGTACAATTAGGGTGTCTATATCCGTTTTCCCTCTCGGGCTCTAAACTATCAAATCTAGACTTAAAATCCTATCTACCAACATTAAATCTATTAAATGCCGACTATCTACCAAAGGACGAGAGCTTAAAGGCTCAAGGTCCAATACAATATACAAATGCGCCTTCATGAATGGTTCATTAAAGACTTGCGCTACAATCCCAAAGCACTTCAAAAATTTGGGTTTGTTTATCCAACTGATCTCCACTTGATGTGTTGGCTCACTTGATGAGTTGGCGATGCTCCTGCATCATACTACTCAGCTTGAAACCTTTCATGGGATTCTGTCCGTGAGCTCTTGCACAGTCTGTCCATGCTTTTGAATCTCTGCTTCAGTCTCCTAGCTGGCATCTTCCACTGGGTGGTTCTTCCATTTCACTAGATACTCGAAGTATTGCTTCCGTCTAGTCTTTTTGCTCACTCTCTTGTCAAGTATACGCTCCATCTGTGGCTTCTCTACAATCGGCATCTGCTTCTATCACTGGACCTCTAGCTGTTCATCGTTTCCAGCTCCTATTTCCTCAGCCTTATATGGATATAAGTCTGATACATTGAATGCCAGAGATATTCCGATCTCATCTGGTAACTCAATCTCATAAGCATTTTCTCCCAATTTCTTTAGGACTCTGCATGGTCCAATTTTCTTCATTTTTAGCTTATTGTATGTTCCCCTCGGCAACCTTTACTTCCTCAGATGTTCCAGAACTAGATCACCAACCTCGAACTAAAGTTGTCTTTGATGTTGATCTGCTCTGTGCTTATATTCCTGCTTTGATTCCAGCAATCGCTCCTTCACCCTGCTGTGAAGTTCTTTCATCGTCTCTGCGAGTTCTTCAGCGCTTGCACTCTTAGTCATTATCTTCTCTGAGTCCCTCAGTTCAGAAACTCCTCTTGGCTACCTGTCATATACAATCTCAAATGGAATTTTTCCTATTCTCTTGTTCACTAAGTTGTTGTACGCAAACTCTGCCTGTGGCAACACATTGTCCCAGCTGCTATGGTGCTCTGTCACCAAGCTTCTTAATAAATATCCCAGACTTCTATTTACCACTTCTGTTTGTTGATCCATCTATGGATTATAGGTAGAACTAAACATCAAATTAGTCCCCATCTTCTTCCACAGTGTCCTCCAGAAATGTCCAATGAATTTCGTATCCCTGTCCGATACTATGCTTCTGGGTAAACCATGAAGTCTAACGACCTCCTTGAAAAACAAATTTGCGATATGAGTCGCATCTCTAGTCTTATGACATGGGATAAAATGTGCCATTTTGGAAAACCTGTCAACCACCACAAAGATCGAATCATGTCCTCTTTGCATCCTAGGAAATCCCAATATGAAATCCATGTTGATTGCATCCCACGACCCCTTGGGTATGGGTAATGGTTGATAGAATCCCGCATTTTTCTTCCTGCCCTTTGAATGCTGGAAAATTTTGCACCTGTCAACAAACTTCTTGACTTCTAACTGCATCCCTGGCCAAAAGTAGGCTTCGCTTAGCTTTGCAAATGTCTTGTCGTGGCCAAAATTTCCTGCCAATCCACCATTGTGCTTCTCTTTTAGCAGATTCTCCCTCATGGAGCAATTCAGAATGCACAGTTGATTGCCTCTGAACAACAATCCCTCCTAGATCATATAATCTATCCAACGACTTCTATCTTTGAGAACTAGATTCTCAGCTACTTCATATGCCTCTGCAAAATCTGCATCACCTGCATACATGTCCTTAATATTTTCAAAACCCAATGTTTTTACTCGGAACTCCTGCAGCAACAAACACTTCCTGCTCAAAGCATCAGCCACTTTGTTAGCAGTACCTGAAATGTGTTTAATTACAAATGTAAAATTTTGCATATACTCTACCCATTTAGAATGTTTCTGATTCAACTTCTCCTGTTGAGTCACAAACTGCAATGCATGGTTATCACTATACAAAACAAATTCTTTTGGGATCAAGTAATGCCTCCACTTCTTCAACGCCTGTATGATAGCATAAAAATCTTTATCATACGTGGAGTACTTCACTTTTTCCTCATCCAATTTCTCGCTGAAATATGCAATTAGTCTGTCCTCATGGCTCAAGACCGCTACTATGGAAAAGCCACTTGCATCACATTTCACCTGGAACGCTTTCGTAAAATCTGACAACACCAAAACCGACTATTCTGTGATCTTTCGGGTCAACAGATTGAAGCTCTTCTCTGCCTCTTCAGTCCAATGAAAATATTTATGTCCTTTCTTGACAGTATCCATCATCGCTGCACTAATCCCACTAAAATTCCTGATGAATTTTTGGTAGAAACTAGCCAGTCCATGAAAACTTTTCACCTCAAAAATATTTCTCGGTGATGGCCAATTTTTAATTACCTCCACTTTACTTGGATCCATCTTTAATTCATTCGCCGATATGACAAATCCCAAGTAAATGAGTTTTGTCTTCATAAATGAAGATTTCCTCATGTTGATCAACAACTTCTCCTGCTATAGCTTCTTCATTACTGCAGCTAAATGCTTCAGATGTTCTTCTTTCATTTTGCTGAAAATTAATATGTCATCCATATAAACAATGACAAACTTACCAATGAATTCCTTCAGCACTTCATTCATCAACCTCATGAAGGTACTCGGTGCATTTGTCAAACCAAATGGCATGACTAGATACTCCTACAATCCTTCATTGGTTTTGAAGGTTGTCTTCCATTCATCGTCTTCTCTCATGCGAATCTGATGGTATCCGCTTTTCAAATCAACCTTTGAAAAAAAATTGGCTCCACTTAAACAGTCCATCAAGTCATCCATCTGTGGCAATGGAAACCTGTACTTGATGGTTATCTTGTTAATGGCTCTGGAATCAGTGCACATTCTCCAACCTCCATCTTTCTCTGGACTCATTACTATTGGAACGGCACACAAACTTAAACTTTCCCTGATCAGTCCTTTATCCAACAGTTCCTGTACCTGCCTTTTGACTTCTTCATTTTCCTGCGGCGTCAACCTGTACGCAACTTTGTTTGGAAAACTGGCTCCTGGTATGAGGTCTATATGATGACTCACACTCCTCATCGACAGCAATGAATGAGGTAATTCGTCTACCACAATGTCAGCAAACTCTTCTAGCAATTCCTGAATTTCTTCTGGCAAGTCATCCACTCTTGTGCTGGTCAAAACAATTTTCGGTTTCCTGACCACAAAGAATTGTGGATCTTCCTTCTTC
>ML778985.1:1148796-1160818 GCA_009831015.1 Picea engelmannii
ATCTTTAATTGGAAGTAGCATATGTGTTCTTCCATTCTTCTCCAAAGTATACGTATTCATCTTCCCATCATGAATTACGTTCCTGTCATATTTCCATGGTCTTCCTAGCAATAAATGACATACATCCATAGGAATAACATCACAGAGTATTTTATCATTGTATCCTCCTATCTTGATGTCAACTAAGCACTGTTTAGTGACACTTACCTGATGTCCCTTCTATAGCCATGAGACTTTATATGGACTCGGGTGATCAGTTGTCTCCAGCTCTAGTTTCTCCACCATCTCGGTTGAAACGAGATTGTCTGTGCTTCCACTGTCCACAATAACCTTGCATTTCCTGTCTTTGGTCTTGCATGTGGTTCTGAAAAGTCTATTTCTTTGAGTTGTGTCCTCCACCTCCTTCTCGGGTGTTAAGAGAACCTTACGCATCATTAATGACCTTCCGTCTTCTATGTCTTCTGCCTCAGCATATCACCTCTGTACCTCGGCGATGTGAGCTTCTCCTCCATCCTTCTTCCTATCTGGACAGTCAACTACCTTGTGTCCATTCTTTCCACACGTGAAGCATGTGATGACTCCACCTCTGCCTCTTCCTCTACCTCTGGTACGAGGAAATGTGTTATTATCAGCGTATCCTCAACTCTGTTTCGTCTGTTTCCTTCATTGTTCAGCGTGCTGGCCTCACTGCGAACTTCCACCTCTTTTTGTTCTAGTCTAAGGCTTCTTCCAGTCATCCTTGGATTTTTGGAACCTATCTTGGGCAACTGACTTACCTTTTGGTTGGCTCCTACCTCGGCCTTGCTGTGTTGGCTTACGACTTAGCTTCTCTTCAACTTTCAATGCCATCTGATACGCATCCTCCACCGTTATGATGGTTGTCATACTCATCTCATCCTCGATGTCGTATCTCAAGCCATTCATATACCTGGAAACTTTTTCATCATCGCTCTCCCGATGACCTGCTCTGATATTTAGCTTGTATAATTCCTCAGTATACTCCTTCACTATCATCAGCTTCTGTCTCAGGTTCTGCATTCTCCTGAACAGTGTGATTTGATAATCCCATGGGATGAATTTTGCTTTCATCTTCGCAATCATTCGATCCCAGCTTTTTATCTTTTGCTTGCCTTTGGAACGTCTGTCTGCTTGAAGCTCGTCCCACCATAATGCTGCGTGTCCCTTCAATTTTGTGACAGCATGCCTAACCTTCTTATCCTCTTCGATATCCTCATAATCGAAGTAGGTTTCAAGAGCTCTAATCCAATCTAGAAGCTCTTCTACATCCAGATTTCCTTCATAAGCTGGAATGTCCATCTTTGTTTTTGAACTCATCCAGGCGATAGCCTTAATTAACCGCTCATTGGCTGCATCTTCAGCTGCAAATTCTCCTTGTTGTTCAACTTCAACTTCGCCTTTGGAGTCACTCAGATCTCCAGCACTGGCTGTGTGTCTCTGTGATGCTTCCATATCTTCTAATCTCGCTCAGAGATCACGTATCTGCCTCTCCATTTATGTATTCTGTGCTTGTCTCCCTCTTCCTCTTTGGTTCCCCCTATCCTATGGATCGGGTGATTGTCTTTCTCTCCTCAGTGGCATGGTGAAATTTTCTCTTCTCCTTCTGCTATAGAAAGAAAAGACATTTTCTTGCTCTGATACCACTCTGACGCAAACGCGCCACCCAGGGCACGTCCCCTCCCACAGGACCTTCTCCTTGAATGGCCCGAAGAGCTAAAATGTTCTTCAAACCCCCTTATCGGGAGTTCTCCACACCCAAAGAATGCTCTTTATGATTCCCCATTGTCCTATCGAGAAATCGAGCCTCACGTGATCGTGAGTCCTGCACTCACGAGATCGGGTCTTACAAATCCCTAAACCCCGATGAATATTCTTCGAATGCTTTCCTTGCTCCCATCGGGAATTTCCCCATCGGGAAATTGACACTAGCACTGTCGTAATCCACTGTCCTCATGGATCCCCGACTCCCAATCCCCGATGGTACCTCTCTCCACTCCTTAGCTTCCTCTGGCTAACTCCTTTCTCATGCAACCTATTAATCCACGAGACCAAGGTCCTTTCCTCTATCGGAATTTTGGAATTCATGGAGTTGAAGTGTGTAGAACTTACACCCTTGGGATCTACGATTCTCCGATTCTCGATGCCACTTGGCATTGACTCCAGTGAGAGTTGACCTTCTGACACCTGTCCCTTACTATGGCGCCTATGGCCCACACTTCTGTGGTGATCGTGAAATCGCGTATCGCTAAATCGTGATTTCTGTTGCACCAATTCACAGGACCCTCCAAGTCCCAAAACCCGATATGGATGACACCTGGCTATGACTCTGGGACCGTCGCATTTTAGAGTTTCGTGACTTCTCCTGGCGTGATTTCCTCATGACCGAGAATCCCGAAATTCCGATCCTCGATGCATGTGTGAACTCTCTCCTCCACGTCACCACTTCCTCATCGCTCTATCGGGTATCGCGAAATCGTGACTTCTAATGCAACAATTATTTTGTATGTAGAAACCTCGAAATGCCGAACCCCGACTCTTTTAGATCCTCGAACATGCGTCCCTCAAATCGAATGGCTCCAGCTGTGTCGGGAAATCGCTGATCGCGATTTCATTGTGCAAGAGTTTCACGACGCCGAAAACCCCGATATCCCGAACTCTGACTCTCCAGGATCTCCTGCCACGTGTTCCCGTTGTTTGGACGACTCTGATCCTATCGGGAAATTCCGGATCATGATTCCTACATTTGAGACTTCTATGCCTCTGGAAACTCTGACGCTCCAAATGTCGACTCATCAGGATCTCCTGCCACGCATCCTCACTGATGGACGGTTCAAAACTCCGTCAGGAAACCACGGATTACGATTCCAACATGCGAGAGTTCTATGTCCTCGGAAACCCCGATTCTCCGATGAGCTGAACCCTGACTCTTCTCCGTATGTCTGGCGCATGCCCTGCCGGGATCAACGACTGAAATCCTTTCTCGGGATTTCGAGAACTACAAGGTCTCGATTATCTTGTTCAGCAAAACCCCGATGACTCTGATATCCTGATAACTCCTCCGGGACTCCTCCTCTGCTCGCCGGGACTTAAACCCTGCGCAACTTTCCGAGATCTCACGGCTGATGGGATTTCGTCAATATCCTCTACGAATCCTGACCGTCGATTCCTCTCTTCCCTTCTTAATGACTTCTTGGCACAGAAATATCCTATGCTCTATGTTAACGATGTCATGAAGGTGCTATACCTCCTGAGATCTTCCACTCTGATTCTTTAGAGGAACTTGCACGCACTCCTTGCGCTGAACATTCAACAACTTCCCAAGTGTTGAATCTTTCCGACTCTGCGCACTTCCTGCAGCAGCAGTCTTCGATTTCCCTTTTCTCAGATTCAGAACTCAGACTTCTTCTTTAGCCTGCACACTCCTTGCATGGCTTCAACAACCCACTTCCACTTCTGGGTGAATGAGAACAAAAGTTAAACTACCGAGCCTTCATCAACGCACTCCTTGTGGATGAATTCAACTGCACACCTTGCAGGAATCTCCTGGCTTAGATAGAGAAACAATTGAACCTCACTCTCTCTCCCTTTCAGACTTTAGTTTGAAACATGAAATCACATGCACAGCATATACAAAGCAAATGCATAACAAGAAAGCAAAAATTCATGAGCACAACATCCATACACAGAGAAAACAACACCAACCATGAGTTTGAATCAAAACTTTCTTCTATTAATTCAAATGCCTGTACATGGGTGTTCTTCATACAATATTCTCTGGTTTTCTCTTTTCTTCTCCTGAATGCTTCCCCTATTCTTTTCTTATGTTACAATGGTACAATGAGGGTGTCTATATCCGTTTTCCCTCTCAGGCTCTAAACTATCAAATCTAGACTTAAAATCCTATCTACCAGCATTAAATCTATTAAATGTCGACTATATACCAAAGGACGAGAGCTTAAAGGCTCAAGGTCCAATACAATATACAAATGTTCCTTCATGAATGATTCATTAAAGACTTTCTCTACAATCCCAAAGCACTTCAAAAATTTGGGTTTGTTTATCCAACTGATCTCCGCTTGATGTGCTGGCTCACTTGATGAGTTGGCGATGCCCCTGCATCAGTGAACAATTTGAGATAAGATTTCCTTTATTCCTTAGATATAGTCTTGTTGAGATTCACATTCTTTGGGTTTTATAGGGTCCCAAGATTTATAGTTTCATGAAGGGGACAAGAGATACCGGTCTTTCTGTTTTTAGGTCCCTTAAATCACTCTTTAATATCAAATAGATTTTATAAATTAGCTATCCCTTTTGGGATTCTGTGAGCCTTTGATTTATCCATAGGTTGTCCTGTTCGAGGAATGGTCTCTGTTGATTTCTCTTGGAATACCTCATCGTCAATAGCCAAATATTTTAAATTGTCTTAGTTAGTGAAGAAGTTTATGATATGTTCATCTCCTTCAAATACTTTCCAATTGGAAATGTTATTAGGTACCGACAGTTTGTAGAGAAAATGCATAGTGAATCGGGAGGCTTCATAATCTTCCAGAGGTGACATCCTGGAAATAGTCATGGCCAAGGAGTCAGGGAGAATATTCTTCACTCTGGGAATCATTGTAATATTGAAGGCTTAAAAGTGAACTATTAACCTATGCACTTCCTACTAATTTTTCTTTAGGTGAGGAGAATTACAATGTATAGTATTTCTTACTTGTTTAACAATAATTTCAGAGTCTCCAAAAACTTTCAATTCTTTGACATTCAAATCTATGGCTTTCTTTAATCCTTGTACTAGAGATTCATATTTGACAGTGTTGTTGGTATATTCAAACTCTAGCCTACAAGACAAGAAATGATGTTTACCTTTAGGATCGATGAGGATGCACCCTGCTCCTGACCCTTCTTGTGATTTAGATCCAGCCAAATAGAGGGTCCAAATTTGTGAACAAAAATAGCTCTTTTTCTTTCCTTTGTTAATTTCGTGCCTTCCCATATTTTTTTCTGTAATCTCCAGTGAGAGGGTTCGACACGAGAGGGTGTCTCCTGTCGGTATCGGTGACTTCTCTTGAAAAAAAATTTCATAGTTTTGGGTAAGAGGAATGTCATAAAAGAGAGGAGAAAAGTTACCAAAGTAGGAATCACGGGAGTAATTGCCCAATATGGGGAATTCTATGGATGAGGGTTCATTCGGGGTTTCTAGATAAATGACCATATGTTTCAGATATCTCTCCCTATTGATTTTTATCATGTTCTTGTATCCCTTCAGTGGTAGACAAAGGTGTACCTAGTCTGTACTAAAGTACCCATTTATCTTTTCAGACCAATCTCGACTTAGTAATACCCTATATGCCTCTGCGATATCTACTACAATGATGTCAATCATCTGCACAAACATGGGATGTGTTGATATTCTGATCATTACATCTTTGAGTTCTCCTATGACCTTGACCTAGGTTCTGTCTAGTTGAATGAAATGTTTATCACTCTTGAGAGGGACGACATTTAATTTTTTGCAAATAGACAAGGGCATAACGTTGGAAGACACTCTAGAATCTACCAAATAGTTATGAAGGTTTCTATTGAAGACTTCAAATGTTAAGAGGAATGATGGGAGAAAAGGATTTTCCTTTCTATCTCCTGAACAAGTGTTCACAGTTGGTTTCCCCACCAGATCTATCGGAGACAAATTTCTTTCTGGATCATTACCCACCGCCAGGTTTTCTGCTGAGTTCAAATCTTGTGACATAAATTATTTCTACTAAGGAATCTTTCATATGTCCATAACTGATATATTAGCCTTTAGCTTCTTAAAATATTTGACCACATTATAATCTAGTTTGGTCGATTCCTAGGTATGAATTCTTATAGGGTTTTTACCGAGAGTGAAGGATGTTTTCGAGCGATCGAGAGTTAACTTACTTTTTGAGGCCTGGGTGGCGTCAATATCTTTCGAGCCAGACAGACTCTTACTGCATGTCTGTACCACCAAAAATTCTGCAGTTTGTTCCTGATAGTCAAATAGGTCTTCAGAAGGCATGATTAGGTCGGGATCCCATATCATGAGCATGGTTGTATCCCGTGGTAGGTCAATCTCTTCTTGGTCAACAATATTCATAACCGAACTGCTTGGTTGTTCAGCCAGAGAGACCTCGTCTAGAAATTAATTGGCCATTAAATTCATGGCATGTACCCATTGAGGGTAGTCTCTTTCAAAGTGGTTTTCCTTATGATAAGTACAGAAAGAATCATATGCAACATTCCCTAGATCAATAGTTAAGCTAGTTGGGGGAGGTTCAATTTCTTTGAAAGGCAGGTTTTTTTTAAAGAAAGGCTTATAGGGCCTTTGGCCTTGGTTTCTCTCTCCTTCATTTCTCTTCATGTTTATGATATCATTTGATAATTTCTTAACCATGCATTGTAGATATTCTATATCTCCATTACCCTTATCAGGAGTCTGTGCAGTTGGTTTCCCCGACGGTCTAGTCAAAAGGAGTCCTCTCTTGGGAGAGGTTTGGGCTTCTTTATTTACTAGGGAGGCCTGCCTTCTTTACATCCTTTCATATCAAATTTTATTGTCTCGGCCTCCTCAAAATTTTCCACCTGTGTTTTCTTAACAAATTTTTTTACAAACATAGAAATAGAAGCTAGGAGCACATTAGCATAAACCTCAATTTGCAACTCCTGAGTTGGTCTTGCTGTGGGATGGAATTTATTTAATATGGTCGTGAATATTTGATTGAAATATTTGACCCTTTCCTTCAGACTCATGGTGGTTGCGAACAACTCATACATCAGATATTTCCTAGTAGTTTCCTCTGCAAATTTATCTAGAAAATATTTCTAGAACTTGGTCCAGCTGGTTATAGATCCTACTAGAAGATTAAAATACCACGTGGAAGATGAATTTTCAAACATGTAGGGGAAAAGTATCCAGACTATGTATTCATGTTGAACGTTCATAAGTCTAATCACAAGTATGAACTTCTTGATATGATATTCAGGAAAACATAAAGTCTTGGGGTCGTACTTGGGAAGCAGCTTCTTCAAGTACCGAGGAAGATTATGTACTCACCTAGGGACGGCCATGGCATCTCTAGCCAACAAAGGTTGGTTGTTCTGAAGAAGGATTTCCCTTTCCTCCTCATGGTCATTATTAACTTCCATATCTTCGAAATCTGAGATGAACTCTTCTTCTTCCGAAAGGTTGTCTAGCTTAGAGACGTCGTCAACTGGCATCTCAGGGATATGATTTAGAGGGTGTTCAATTTTGGTTATTGCTAAGTCTATCAAGTCTTCTACCGTGTGTATGAAAAATTTGTTCGGTGTATTGACCACTGGTCTGCTTATTTTTTTTCTTTGAGGAAGTATCATAGCTAAGGGAAACACATTGATCTATTGGGCGTAGGCTCTTGTGAGTCTCCTAAACTGATTTAATTCCTTGTGAGGAAGAGTGTAATGTATTTTGGGGAATGATTATTCTTCCTCGGGATGGGGTGAGTTACCCACTTTGGGAGTACTCAGCATGTGTGTGTTGTCTTGTGAATGACTAGCCATGCATGTGGGCTATTATGAATCTGTAGGTTGTTTGAAATTCTATATAAAATATATATTCAACCATTCATTCTCAGGCCCTCCTTCTAGCGTCAATTCTATTGATGGGTCTTAAATTGCTTGATTCAATAGTAGGAACCAAACCCGCCACTGAGGCCCAATTAGACTCTGCAGTGTTTAAAGATGGAGTAGTTCTCCAGATCTTGTGATACAGCCAAATTATCGAAGGGATTTGAGTTTTCTTGTGAAGGCTCTTCCTTCAATTATGACTATTCTCTTCTGTATTTTATCTTGGGTGGGACTGGTATGAGAGATGCAATCCAGTATAAACCAACTTGACAACAAACAATATTACGCTTTAATTACTGGGGAAGAGGTTGATCTTGGGATAACTTGTTGCTCAAACATGCATAAAATGATTCTATACCACAGGCCTAGTAATAATACATCAACCATATGAGCATCCAATTATTGTCTGGGAAACTAATTATCAGAAAGAAAGAACAGATGTAATAATATAATGGAAAGAAAAATAATTCAACTACCATAACCATTCATCACATAATAACACAACGATTCATCTTCATCATTAAAGAAAAGAGCATAAAAACATTTCACCGGATAACTTGACAATAGAATTAATTTCTCTTACTCATTACTGCATCATTCATGAAACAGGATAGGAAGTAGTTCTTCTCTAAGTCCAATCACATGCATTTGATGAAAATAGATTTTCTTTGGTCCAGAAGGACTTCTCGATTCATAGCAACTTCAAAATAATTCTTAACAACCTAAAAAAAAGAGTGCTTACAAAAACCATCAACCTTTCACTAATTGTTCAATTTCTTTATTTATAATATAAAGTTTAACTGAAATTAACGACTAAGTGTAGTTTAAGCAAAACAAAAATCGCCACATGGGGTCATCTTATAACAGCTTCTTTAAAATTCAAACCAAGATATCTCTTGAAAAGGGCGAGTTCTCCCATATTTGGACCAACTGATAAATAGTTCATTATAGGTTTGGGCCCATGGAAATTTGTGTTGTTCCATCGGAGCCTCATATATCCCCCTGATGTCCACTGCATGCGCCGACCACATTACTAGAATGGATTTCAACTTCTGTAGCCTGGTTCAGGATCTGATTGGATGTTCAACAAATCATCACACTTTGCTTGGTCTTGCATCGATCATCTTTGCGAGTTATTTGGTCCATAGTGAATCTTGTTTGGCATGCGACTCAACTATGTCGCTCAGGTCGAAGAAGTTGTCGGGGGTAACAAACTTGGGGACTCTAATATATTTCATTAATTTATTAATTGTATCCCTTTGCTTCTTACATCTGATTGACCACTCTTGGATTTATTGGTGTGGGTCCCGAGACATCTTAGCCCAGTACTCGGATGACCTCTTCATGCGATTAAGAATACTTTTTCTTATAGTTTGAATGCCATGTTATTCCTTGTCTCGGCCCTGCAAGAATGCCTCAATGTACTCGATTATTTCTACCTCTTGCTGCACCCTTTCATACCATCGATCCATATCCTTGCATGTCGTGAGTGAAATGAGAGTGTCTTCCTAGAACTCAACTATTTTTGTAGTTAACATGTGTCATTCTTTCTTGAATTCATTGTATACTTCTTCGAACTCACTTTTCAGGTACACAACGGTTTGCGTGGCACCTCTATAGTATTTGACCAGATGAAACAAGTGTTCAAGCTCCTTCAGGGTGGAAATTAGTTCATTTTCTTCTCTCTTAGCTCTATCTAGGGTGACATTTGAGAGTGCCTTTCCCACCCTGAGAAGTTCAGATGTCTCAGTGTCTACTGTTTTGATCAAGTTCTCCTCTGTAGTAACCAATATGGAGTGATCCAACGTGATCCTTATTTTCTTTGGAGTCCTTTGAACGATGAACTTTTTGTTTTGATCGTAATATATCACATAGATATTCGTTACCTTGTATATTGGCTCTGGTATCTACTGATCACCCCATGTGAGCATGTTTCCCAGGCTTCCAGTTGTGTATACTTGTTCAAGATTGGGCTCTCAACCTTTCTCGCTGTGCTTCATAGGCCCGACCTCTACTTGTCACTCATCAGGGATTTGAGTATTGGGAAGAATAAAGATGTCAGGTATATACTCGTTACTTACTTTCTTGTTGGCTACAGAACCATTAATTTCCTTTTGCAGGGATTCTTTCTTTGGCTCCTTCGGTTCGGACTTGTCCTCTAGATCTGCTTCGCTCTCTGATGTATTGCGTCCCTTTGTTTCGAGGCCACTTTCATATTCTGTTTCCTTTTACAGGACCTCTTTTGTTTGAATTTTGGCCTCCGGGGAAGAAATCTTCTCACGACCTTTTTCCTCTTCAACATGGACAGAGGTGTCATGAGATGCCTCTGGGATCTCATCATCACTATATATATTTATAAACTTTCTCAAAGTATTAGGCATGCATGTTCCTACTAACACCTTTCCTATCTCTGGTCAATTCATCCCTCTTGCCGGCAGTCTTTCCGATGATGTAGTAGATTCTGGGCCATATGACCCATTGATGTTACCAAGGTTTTTGAAATTGGGGTTGCCTAGCTCCATCAGACGTCATTCTTGGATATCAGTTGGAAGCCTATGTGTTATGATGAGGTCCATATTATCCTGCATCTACTTCACTAGCAACTGGGCCTATTTCCATCTACTTCACTAGCAACTGGGCCTATTGCCATGAATATTTCATCTTCAAACTGGTCATGGCCATACAACCAATAGGATGATACATGTAATGCGTGTTTTAGGACTAGACCTTTGCAATCGTTCTGGAAAAAACAACCAGCTTGGAATCAAAATTCCAATTGACTTATCCCTTCTTGCTTAGCATGCGCCATGTCTTTGACCATGTAGAAGCCAATATGAAACCCATAAGGTATGAATGCCCGTTTCTTGTCCTTTACTAAAGTAGCGTCATAAAATTTCAGATTGGTCTGATAGAAAATTTCCCCTAACACTAGTCAATCAAGGACATATATGGGTAACAAATGGGGTGCCCCTGTGGCACCGAAAACACTGATGTAGGTATTGCGCTCATCTATATACCAGTGACCTACTTTTGATATAACATCTTTTTCTTCATCCAACAACCTTGGGAACTCTTTATTGAAAAACAAATAATAAATGCGTCCAATAAACTGGTCACGAATAAGAGAATAGAATTTTTTGTACCTGTTTTCTCATAAGATTCTAAAGTATACATGGAATGGGAGCTCAGAGGACTTCTAGTTTAGGTTCATTCCAGAGAAAACGTTCATGGTGCAGATGACGTCCAACAGATACTATGCCATGCATAAGGAGAGAGTTTATCCCTCTTTCGATGCTTGGGATTTTCGTATGAAAGTGCTCAGCTGTTTGGAGATGATGGCACCCCAATTGAAGCTCGTGCCAGAAATAGATACAGTATAAGATGCAGGCATATAAGCCTCTGAAAACTGGGAGAAATATTTCTCCTCATGCAACCTACAGAGAAGCGCCATCAGGGATATGTATGGTTCCTTTATATTGGTCATTGGATACCAGTCAGAAGTCTGGTTCATGATTTTTTTTTCTTCCCTCCACTATGACGCCATGATTATGTTGGTGTCATGTGCTACATAGAAACTTACAACAAAATCGGTATTCACCTTTTCTTCTGGATCCCAGAGCTTGTAGTAACTATGAACCTCTAATGGCAAAGAAAAACCCGACACACTCGTCGTTATCGTCATTAATCAAATATTTTTGTGCATTAGTGTGATCAATGAGACACTTTAGGAGCTCAATGGAAGGAAACACTGGAGCTTGGCTTGCCACCATGTGCATATATGCCCTACAGATATTTGGGAGGACATCATCATTGAGTATGCTTGTATCAGGATCATTGTGTGGGGTATACTCAAGGGGTTCTTACTTCTTGATTTTCTTAAACAATTCTTCCCAGCAAGGGAATGTTGTTTTAGTCTGAATGTTCACCTCTGTGTCTCCGAAGGCTAGGGGCTAGATGGAGACCTTCTTGGTGGCCGTCCTAATGATGGGCACTAGTTTTGGAGTGAACTATAATTTCCTTGCAACTGCTGGGGAGGAGCCCTCTCCCGCTTCTGGTTCTTCGAGCTTTGGCGCTCTTGGGGATTTCCTGGTGGTGGGTTTCTTCGGGGGTATTGTTCCTGCAATTAAAATGGTCTTTTAAACATGCGTACAGAGTAGCATTGGGTAGAAAGATATGAAATGAAGAAGAAAAATCACCATAATCTAATACATACATGTAATGCTTTCTAATATTGTTGTTTAATACTCAATAAACCTTGGAATCCTTCTTCAGATTGTTATCTTTGCTCTTCTGTGTGTTCTAAACTCCTTGCCACACAAAATAGGATCATACACAATGAATTAAAAGAATATAATGAGAGAGATCCTATCAGTTGTATCAATCA
>ML778985.1:1202068-1215256 GCA_009831015.1 Picea engelmannii
TTGTGGTTCATGGGAGTGTCCACCAAAGAAACCACCTTCACCCCACTCACCATTGCATCCACAAAGTAAATTTATTCCCCTTCACATTGTGAATGTTATCCATGGCCTCTATATTCGAATTCCTCTAGATGTGCTATCAACACATCCACTGATTCCAACATCTCCTTTGAAAGTAAAAGAATTTGAAATACTTCCACCATGGTGACAGGCTTCTCCTCTACCTATTACACTTGGTCTTATTCTAACCATTCCAACTTAGTCTTCATCATAAAATATGCTATGAAGTGGTTTTCATCACAAAGAAAAAACCAAACAAATTTTCCTATCCTATCAAGGAACTTCTTCATTGTTGAGACAACTCCTTTTCCCTAGTCATGTTTCTTGTTGAAGAACCTAAACTTGGCATCTCCCTAGACATGGTTCCATAAAAAAAGGTCCTCATCTCATCATTATAAAAATTTTATTTTTCCTTGATCTTGTGCATCTTAGTCAATTCTTCATGTAACAGTGCTAAGTTTTGATTCACAACATATATTCTATTCTACCATTCTTGTCATCACAAGATTTCCATCATGCAATATAAAGCATCCTCTTCTATCCTTCATGACACTGCATTAAATTTCACTTCATAATGTCCATCCTATATGGCCATTCATGAACAAATTCCATCTCTTGGGTTCAGTTCAGACTTCGCTTGCATCGCAAAAATCTTCTTACATGCATCCAACGTTCCCCAAATATTCCTTTAGTTCCCCAACTACCTACAACAACAACACAACAACACACTCAAGTGTTTGTGTCTCATTTGAAAATGCACCTCAACTACATGTTGCACCAAGAACACTCTCTGATGCCACCCCAACTCAGTCTCTGAAGTCCACAAAAAGCCCAACTCATCCAGTTTCTTCACAATTCTTTGCCTAAATTCATTTCCACCTTTGAATTCATTCTATCTATTCATTAGAGTGCCCAAACTTCCAAGTGAATCAAGAGAGAAACCCAAATCTTTTTCCAAACTTGTGATCACTCCTATGTTGTAACTTTATGGACATGGACCCTTTCCTCACACAAAAAAATACCTCATATTTGAAACATGTTGTACCCAAAAATGTTACCAAGACTGTTATGATACCATCTGTCATGCACCCATAGTCTTCCCAAGTATCCAAATCGACTTTGTTCATTGAAGTTTCCTGACACCTAGGGTCATGTCGCATTGTGACATTTTATTTTTTCATCTTGACCAAACCAAAGTTACTGCATCCAGACTACACCTTACATAATACACACCCATACTCTTTCTTAAGCCAATTGTGCCAACCACACTTAAATTATTTACTTAAAAAATTACATAGTTCTTATACTTATCCAATTATGCAACCATTCATACACAAGAGACACAAATATGGTTGGGAAACACAATATTTTTCGAAAACCCATATAAGTCTTTATATACAAATTTTGTTACAATGCTTTACAAAGAGGAGCTCACATCTCAATACATAGATATACAAGACTTTGGCTAAGTCAAATATGTACTTGCCTATTTTCTCATACACCCAAGTCTTCTTGTCAAAACTTGAGCCTAGGTGTCATATCCTTCTTCCCCTCTCACACACTATTCTTCCTAACCTTCATGCCTCTCCATCATGCGTCATGCCCAAGATAACCAACGAGACACTAAGACACACCTTCACAATTTTCCTTCATCTTTGTCCCATTTTGTCTCACCTTTTCTCGATCTGTAAATCTCACTCTCTAACATTATTTGTGATGATGAGATGTGATTACATTCCTCTAACTGGCCTCATCTCCCAAAAGATTGATGCAAGAGCATCATAACCACCCAGCCAAGAGAGCATGAAGGTGGAAGACAACTGGAGGAGCACAACACACATTTCACACATTTTGAAATGTTTTTGAAAAATTAATGAACATATATTAATGTAGTAATTAAGGGAAATGTACTTGCATGTTGTAAATAGATCTTGAGCAATTTTCTCTCATCTGTCAATGTAAAAGGAATTTAATCCTAGTTAATGAAAGTAGGTAGATTTGAATTCATAGATTAGACAGTTAGAGCGTAGGAGGGAGAATGGATATAGAGACCCTCACCTTTGTATCATGGTAATTGTTGTTGTATCATTAGAACAAAAGAAAAGATATTTCACAATATATTGAGTTGTAGCAGATAGTTGTAGAGAAGAACCCATGTATAGGAGTATTTGAGTTAATATCTGAAGCTTTGACTTAGATTTCATGGTGTTATGATGCTTACTATTTGCATATGCTTAGTGGTATGCTTACAGTTGTTTTATTCTCTCTGTTATGCATTTTTTATGATGCTATGTTGTGTTGAATGTATGATTTCATGTTGAATGTATGAAGTCTGAGAGAGAAAGAGAATGAGTTTCAATTGTTTCTCTTCCGATGAGAGTTCCTACAAGGAGTGCAGTGAAACATCCGCAAGGTCTGCGTTGACAAGAGTTCTGAGTTTTATCTTAGAAATATCAAGAGGGATATCATTGTTCTCATTCTAGCAGAAGTGCAAGTGAAGCACAGAAGTCGTGCAAGGTGTGTGCAGGATAGTTGAGGCCTTATAACTTATCAAATAAGGTTGAAAGGTTGAAGGACTACTATTGCAGAAAGTGCATAGATTCGAAAGATCAAATACCTAGGAGTATTTGAAATATTGCCGCAAGGAGTGCGTGCAGGAGTCCTTTTAGAGAATCGAGTTTTCAAGTTAAAGCTCAGGATGATCAACACCTTTGAAGTGTTCAAAGGGAGATGAGGAAGAGAAATCATTGTGCAGAAGGTTAAGTTTCGGGGGAAGAACATTGGCTCGTTTCATAGAGATTCTTGAGGAAGAAATTGAACAATTGAAATTCTCCGTGGAGAACACGTGAGGTTGAGAGGACCGTAGGATCCAGATGATTTGCAGGGTGTATAAGGGTTTGAAAAACCCATTACGTTGGTGTCAAGGATCAACAAATACTTTCAATCATGGTCAGTTTGGGTCACCGAATCATTTCATGAACTCGGGGTTCATGAGTTTAGTGGTGGAAGACCAAACTCTTCGAGTCGTGAAGTCCCAAGTTGCGAGAAACGAAGGAAGAGATATAGACTGTTGGATCCAAGCCATGAGAGAAATGACAGATATGAATCTTCATGGGGTATTTCATATCATGAGTTTAGAGGATAGACCCAATCCTTTGATTGTGTGAATTCCCGAGTAGCGAGAAGTAGGAGCAACTGTCGAATCAGGACCTCTTCGCTATATTGCGTATCGGGGTTTCGGAGTTTCGGAGGAATCAATTTCGATTGTAGGATTCATGAAAAGCTGAGGGCTGAGGTCTTGAGCGAGCACGTGGAATGTCCATCAAGTGGGGACCGCGTGGTTAACAGGTGGACACTCATCGCCTTAGAAAAAGTCAACACCCTATTGACTTCTCATGCTTCAGGTTCTCGTAAGAAAGGAGCACAAAGGCTCAACAACTCAAGTCATGAAGTTGGGAGTTCTAATAAGTGCTGAAGGAGTCAAACCTTCTCCGACTATCATGTCTCGAAGTTTCCTAAAAGAAGGGCCCGGAGGTTCAACCTTCCAACTCGTGAGTTTCGAGTGAGACTAGTGCTTAGCTCTAGCCGATGGTTACACATGGAGGGAGCTAACAAGGAGGAGCCATATCCCATCGTGTCTCAAGTATTGGCATTGGGTGAAGAAAAAGTCGAGGCTCTTCAACCCGCGAACATGCAAGTTGTGAAAGGAGCTTGTGTAGGGACCAGGTCGTGGTCGTATGGAAGTGTAAGGCTCTCTCTTGGTGTTAGTTACTCAAGGCGAGTTTTCACAAGGACCTATGGATCGTATTTGTTAAAGGTTTCAGTAGGGAGACAAAGAAGTCGCTTTGGCTTAAGGATAATTTAGAATGATCCTGAGTGGATCTCAGCCTGAGGGAAAAAGGGGTCTGCATTAGTTGTGGTATCAGAGCACAGAAAAATTCTTTTCTTTCTATAGTAAGGAAAAGAAAAAAAAAATCTCAACCATGCCATCGAGAAGAAGAGATAGACCAATGCCTGATCCAGCAGTGGAAAGAGAAATGCGTGAGTTACGTGCCAAACTTGATTGCATGGAGACAGTACATAGGTGCACAGTTGACATTGGAGATATCAATGAAGTTGAAAGTGAAAGTAAATCTGGACATGAAGGAGAAGAAGTCACAGTCGAAGATGCTGCAGACGAACGCCTATTCAGGGTTGTTGCAAGGATAGGTGCCAAAGAAAAAATAGACATTCCAATGTATGAGGGAAACCTGGATATTGAAGAGCTTATAAAATGGATTAGAGCTTTGGATAAATACTTCAACTATGAGGATGTCGAGGAAGACAAGAAAGTCAAACATGCCATCACTAGACTTAAAAGGCATGCAACACTATGGTGGGATGAACTGCATGCTAACAAACACTACAAAGGCAAGCAGAAAATCAAGAGATGGGATAGAATGTTTGCAAAGATGAAATCCAAATTCATACCCAAGGATTATCAAATCACTCTGTTTTGGAGGATGCAGAATTTGAGATAGAAGTTGATGTCAGTGAAAGAATACACTGAAG
Organism: Picea engelmannii; assembly: GCA_009831015.1. NCBI lineage: Eukaryota > Viridiplantae > Streptophyta > Pinopsida > Pinales > Pinaceae > Picea > Picea engelmannii. The sequence goes on from ML778985.1 coordinate 1,206,677, forward strand.
AGTTCTACAGGATAAACATCAAAGCAGGTCATCGAGAAAGTGATGATGAAAAAGTTTTCAGGTACATGAATGGTCTGTGATATGACATTCAAGATGAGATGAGCATGATGACTATGCAAAATGTGGAAGATTCTTATTAAATGGCTTTGAAAGCTGAAGAGAAGCTGAGCCGAAAGCAAGGTCAAAGAGGCCAAGGAAGAAGTTAGGCCAGAGGCAAAAGAATTGCCCAAGATAGAAATCAGAGACCTAAAGAAGAGGGAAAGAAACCTCAATCTGAACATGAGAGAGGAGGAAGCTCACAGAGAGGGCAATATGCTAATAGAAATACTTTTCCTCGAGCTAGAGGAAGAGGAAGAGGCATAGGCGGTGAAGTAAAGTGCTTTGTCTATGGAAAGATCGAACATAAATCTTATGAGTGTACATATAGGAAGAAATATGGTGGTGAAACTCACATTTCCGAAGCTCAAGGATGGAATGTTGAGGCAGAAGATGCTGAGGGTGGAAGATCTTTGATGATGAGGAAAGTTCTCTTGAAGCCAAAGAAGGAGGAAGAGAACCAAGCCCAAAGAAATAGTCTATTTCAAACTTCTTGCAAAACTAAAGACAGAGTATGCAAATTCATAGTGGACAACGGTAGCACAGACAATCTTGTATCTACAGATATGGTAGAAAATCTAGAGCTGGAAACTGTTGTACATCCAAGCCCATACAGAGTTTCGTGGCTACAAAAAGGAAATTAGGTAAATGTCACTAAATAGTGTTTAGTTGAATTTAAAATAGGGGGATATAAGGATGAAATATTATGTGATGTCATTCCCATGGATGTTTGTCATCTATTGTTGGGTAGACCATGGAAATATGATAGGAACATGATTCATGATGGGAGAAAGAACATGTACACCCTGGAGAAGAATGGGAGGATGCACATGTTGCTGATGATTAAAAACCAAGAGGTGAAAACAGAGATGAGAAACACTGTACTTCTCATGAGTGGGAAGGAACTTCTTAAGGAGGTTAAGAAGAAGGAAGACACACAATTTATTGTGGTCAGGAAGCCTAATTTGTTTTTGACTAGTACAAGGATAGATGATTTACCAGAAGAAATCTAGGAGTTGTTGGAAGAGTTTGATGATATAGTAGTGGATGAACTACCTTGTTCATTTCCTCCTATCATAAGTATAAGCCATCATATAAACCTTATACCTGGAGACAACTTACTGAACAAAGCCGCGTATAGGTTGATGTCGCAGGAAAATGAATAAGTTAAGAGACAAGTCCAGAACTTAATGGACAAAGGATTGATTCAAGAGAGCTTGAGTCCATGCGTTGTTCCAACAGTGCTCAGCCCAAAGAAAGATGGAGGCTAGAGAATGTGTACAGACTCAAGGGAAATCAATAATATTACCATCAGATACAGATTTCCACTGCCAAGGATGGATGACTTGATGGATTTCTTGAGTGGAGCAATATTTTTTTCAAAGGTTGATTTGAAAAGCGGGTATCATCAAATTTAGATGAGAGAAGGTGATGAATGGAAGAAAACATTCAAGATGAATGAGGGGCTGTATGAATGGATTTTCATGCCATTTGGCTTAACAAATGCACCCAGTACTTTCATGAGATTGATGAACAAAGTATTGAAGGATTTCATAGGGAAATTCGTCATCGTATATCTTGATGGTATATTAATCTTCAGCAAGACAGAAGAAGAACACTTGAAACATTTAGCTACAGTGATGAAGAGATTACAACAAGAGAAATTGGTGATAAATGTGAAGAAATCATCATTTATTAGGACAAAACTCATTTATTTGGGTTTTGTTATCTCTGCAAATGAGTTGAAGATGGATCCAAAAAAGGTAAATGTGATTAAGAATTGGCCATCGCTGAAAAATGTGTTTAAAGTTCGAAGCTTCCATGGTTTGGCTAGTTTCTACAGGAAATTCATCTGAAATTTCAGTGGAATTAGTGAAACAATGATGGATATGGTGAATAAAAGACACACATATTTTCATTGGATGGAAGAATTAGAGAAGAGATTCAATCTGTTGAAGAAGAGGATCACTAAGCAGCCAATTCTGGTTTTTTCAGATTTTAGCAAGACATTCTAGGTCAAGTGTGACGTGTGTGGATTTGCAATTGGATCAATATTGAGCCAAGACGACAGGCCGATCGCATACTTTAGTGAAAAATTGAATGAAGTGAAGATTAAGTACTCAACATATGACAAGGAATTCTATCCAGTCATACAAGCACTGAAGAAATGGAGATATTATTTGGTTCCCAAAGAGTTTGTTTTGTATAGTGATAATCATGCTTTACAATTCGTGACTCAATAAAAGAAGTTGAACCAAAAACATGTTAAATGGGTTGAATACATGCAGAATTTTACTTTTGTGATTAAGCATATTTCTAGAACTGCTAACAAAGTTCCTAATGCTTTGAGCAGGAAATGTTTCCTTATGTAGGAATTCAGAGTCAAGGCTTTGGGTTTTGATAACCTCAAAGAAATGTATAAGGATGACCCATATTTTAAGGAGGCATATGAGGCATATGAGAATCCAGTTCTCAGGGACAGAAGCCAATGGATCGAGTATATGATCCAAGATGGGTTATTATTCCAGTGCAATCAGCTATGTATTCCAAAATGCTCCATGAGGGAGAACCTGCTGAAGGAAAAACATAGTGGAGGATTGGTCGAACACTTCGATCATGATAAGACATTCTCAAAGTTGAATGGCTCATATTTTTTGCCAGATATGAGGACAGATGTTAAGAAATTTGTGGACAGATGCAAGATTTGTCATCGCACAAAAGGGAAAAGGTAGAACACAGGGTTATATCAACCATTACCCATACCAGAAAGGCCGTGGGACGCAGTGAGAATGGATTTTATATTGGGACTACCAAGAACACAAAGAGGATGTGTTTCAATATTTTTGGTAGTCGAAATATTTTAAAAAATGGCACATTTCATACCATGCCAGAAAACCAGTGATGCAACTCATATTGCGAACCTGTTTTTCAAGGAAGTCATCAGACTTCATGGCTTATCAAGGAGTATTGTGTATGATCAGGATACTAAGTTTGTAGGACATTTCTGGAGGACCTTATGGAAAAAGATGGGGATAAGTTTGTCTTTTAGCTCAACATACCATCCTCAAATGGATGGGCAGACATAAGTCATGAACAAAAGCTTGGGAGACTTTTTGAGGAGCTTAGTGACTGAACACCACAGTCAGTGGGATCACATTCTACCACATGAGGAATTTTCTTACAATGAATCACTCAACAAAAGCACGGGGCAGAGTCCATTCCAGATTGTATATGGAATGCAGCTAAGGGGACATTTTGAATTGAAAGATTTGAAACAAGTTGAATTCAGGAGTGCTAGTGTAGAGGACTTTGTAGAAGCAATAAAGGAGCTTCACAGCCAAATTAAGGAGCGATTACAGAGTTCAAGTCAAGAATATAAGCGGAGAGAAGATCAACATAGGCGAGAACTTCAATTTGAAGTTGGTGATATGATTCTTGCACATCTCAGGAAGGAAAGGTTCCCAAGGGGAACATATAATAAACTGAAGATGAAAAAGATTAGACCGTGCAAGGTCATAAGGAAATTTGGGGCAAATGCATATGATATTGAATTACCTGATGGGATCATAATCTCACCGATATTCAATGTCGTGGATTTGTACCCTTACAGAACTTAAGAAGCAGGAGAAAATAATGAACAAAAAGAGGTTCAATGGAAAAAACAAATGCCTGTAGTTGAAAAGCAACAGAAGGAAAGTATAATTGACATGAGGGTCAGCAAAAAGACCAAGAGAAAATAGTATTTTGAATACTTTTTCAAGTGGAAAGGACACCCAGTTGAAGATGCTAGTTGGGAAGATGAAACATAAATCCATAAGCATGGACAGACCGTGCAAGAGCTCATGAATAGGAATTCATGAAAATTTTCAAGTGATGGAGTATGATGAAGGAGCATCGTAAGTAGCCAGCCAAGTGAGCATGAAGGCGAAAGACAATTATTAGAGCGCAACACACATTTTTCACATTTTGAAATGTTTTTGAAAAATTAATGAACAAATGTTAATGTAGTAGTTAAGGGAAATGTACTTGCATGCTGTAAACAGATCTTGAGCGATTTGCTCTCATCTGTCAATGTCAAAGTCATTTAGGCCCAATTAATGAAAGTAGGTAGATTTGAATTCATATATTAGACAGCTAGAGCGTAGGAAGGAGAATGGATATAGACACCCTCACCTTTGTATCATGGTAATTGTTGATGTATCATTAGAACAAAAGAAGAGAGATTTCAGAAGCTGTTGAGCTGTAGCAGATAGCTATAGAGAAGAACCCATGTACAAGAGTATCTGAGTTACTATATGAATCTTTGACTCAGATTACATGGTGTTATGATGCTTACTGTTTACATATGCTGAGTGGTATGCTTACAGTTGTTTTATTCTCTCTGTTATGCATTTGTTATGATGCTATGTTGTGTTGAATGTATGATTTCATGTTGAATGTATGAAGTCTGAGAGAGAAAGAGAATGAGTTTCAATTGTTTATCTTCTTGAGAGAGTTCCTACAAGGAGTGCAGTGAAACGTCTGCAAGGTGTGCATTAACAAGAGTTCTAAGTTTTATCTCAGAAAGCTCAGGAGGGATACCATTGTTCTCATTCGAGCAGAAGTACAGGTGAATCATAGAACCCATGCAAGGTGTGTGTAGGCTAGTCAAGTCCTTAGAACTTATCAACTAAGGTTGAAAGGTTGAAGGACTGTTGTTGCAGAAAGTGCACAGAGTCGAAAAATCAAATACCCAGGAGTATTTGAAAGATTGTCATAAGGAGTGCGTGCAGGAGTCCTTTTAGAGACTCGAGTTTACAAGTTAAAGCTCAAGAGGATCAACACCTTTGAAGTGTTCAAAGGGAGACAAGGAAGTGAAATCATCGCATAGAAGGTTAAGTTTTGGGGGAAGAACATTGGCTCATTTCATAAATATTCTTGAGGAAGAAATCGAATGGTCGAAATTCTCTGTGGAGAACACGCAAAGTTGCGAGGACCGTAGGATCCAGAGGAGTTTCAAGGTGGATAAGGGTTGGAAAAACCCATTACATTGGTGTCAAGGATCAATGACGACCATCAATCGTGCTCAGTTTTGGCCACCCAATCATTTCACGAACTCGCGGTTCATTATTTTGGAGTTGGAAGACCAAAATCTTTGAGTCGTGAAGTCCCAAGTTGCAAGAAGCGGAGGAAGAGATCTAGACAGTTGGATCCAAGCCGCGGGAGAACCGTCAGCTCTGAATCTTCATGGGGTATCTCATATCGTGAGTTCATAAGATAGACCCAATCCTTTGATTGTGAGAATTCTCGAGTAGCGAGAAGTAGGAACAACCGTTGGATCAGGACCTCTTCGCTATATCGCGTATCAAGATTTTGTAGTTTGGGAGGAATTAGTTTTGACTGTAGGATTTGAGAGGAGCCGAGGGCCGAGGTCTCGGGTGAGCACGTGGTGCATCCATCAAGTGGGGACTACGTGGTTGATAGGTGGACACTCATTTCCTGGGAAGGAGTCAACACCCTATTGACCTCTCATGCTTCGGGTTCTCGTAAGAAAGGAGCACAAAGGCTCAATAACTCAAGTTGTGAAGTTGCGAGTTTCGAGAAGCGCTGAAGGAGTCAAACCTTATCTGACTTTCTCATCTCAGAGTTTCATAAAAGTAGGGCCCAGATGTTCAACCTTCCAACTCGCAAGATGTGAGTGAGACTATTTCTTATCCCTAGCCGGTGGTTACGCGTGGAGGGTGCTAACAAGGAGGAGCCATATCTCATCATGTCTCGTGTATTGGCGTTGGGTGAAGAAAACATCGAGGGTCTTAAACCCGTGAACACACGAGTTGCGAAAGGAGCTTGTGCAGGGACTAAGTTGTGGTTGTATGGAAGTGTAAGGCTCGCTCTTGGTGTTAGTTGCTCAAACTGAGTTTTCACAAAGACTTGTGGATCAGATTTGTTAAAGGTTTCAGCAGGGAGCCAAAGATGTTGCTTCAACTTAAGGAGAATTTAGAATGATCTTGAGTGGATCTTAGCCCAACGGAAAAGGGGGTATGTTTCAAATATATACATGACCACTTAAGGTCACAAAGACTCATGACCCACACAAACTGTCACACCCCTTCACCTTCTTCCCAAGAAGACCTATAATGATCCTCTTGGTATGCCCATGCATCATGTCGAACTCACTCATTTCATCCAAAAAAAACACAATGCCCACCCCAGATCATCACATTCTTTCTACATTTGTTTCCTTTGGTCCTGACTAAATCCAAATCATACATGCTCTTGTACCACCAATTCATGTCGTCCATAGCAACCTCATGGTGTGCTTCACAAGTCATGGGTGCATATATCATTAGGCGCATCATACCCAAGGGATGTCCCAAGGATCTCTTCTTACTCACTATATGATTCTTGGGTGTTCCATTCTTTGTCTCAACAACATGCATAATTTAAAGGATGGAAATTTATCTCATAATGTAGAAACCATGGCGAATCTTACTAGTCCTTAATATGCAAACTACAAAATGTTTGGTGATAAAATGTTAAACGTTTTTTTCATGGTAGTGGTCTAACACATTATTTGAAGTTAATTCCACTTGTATAACTATTAATTCAAAAATTATGGGTCACATATGAGAGAATTGGGATCTTGTTTAGATATAACCATTCTTTTAATGATCTCTCATTATGGTTTAAATATAACCTTTATTTTAATGACCTCTTTGTTGGACATATTTTTATTGATATATTGTAATTGATGTCAACAACCGATGATGCACATGAAGTTCAGAAGGGAAGGTGCAGTAAAGAAACATGATGAATAAATATTAGAAGGGAAAAAATGGTGCAGAAACATGATCGGGATCAAAATCCCAACAAGACAAACCAGGACTGTTGATACTCATGCTCAAGATCAACGATAGGGATGAATTGTAGAGAGAGAAGGAAGAATTAAACAACTTTTGGGTTCCAATCCCACAATTTATCAGGACCATTAGATATTATAGCTTCAAATATCGACGATTGTGGTTGAATCACTGACAAATGCACAACTTCAAATTGTGGAGCTTGGGTGACAAATTAAATCACTCGCAAGTTGTGGTTCCACAATCATCCTTGATAATTAATATTCTTTGAGAGTATCCACAACCATTGGATCACTTTAAGCGGAAGGATAGGATAAGTGGGGAAAAAATGGTTGAGAATTTGAATACCCAAATTTTCATCAGCCGTCGGATCAAATTAAGTGGAAGGATAGGATAAGAAAAGATGGAGGGCTGTTGGATTTAAATCAAGGAAAAGAAACATCGTAGACAGATTGATCCATCTATCTAATATCTTGATCAAATGAACATCATTCATTTCAGGTTAAAATATGTGAGGAGTTTATGCTTCAGGAATCTCACTTCGGAAGAATTATGAAGTTGAGATATCAAATTACCCAAAGTCTCGAAAGCCGAAATTTTGAAGTCATTCTTAGCCGTCGATATGAGATACATTTCGGATAGTTTTATAACCATTATATCAAGGAGACAAATATGTGTCACATCGAGAGATCTATTTTAGCAGACCATGTTAGCAAGAACATGTGACAGACCACGTCAGTAAGAACACGTGGAACAGTCAGATAATGATAAGTGTCAATATGAAATCAACATACGAGGTACATGAAAATCAAAAATCTAAGTGACACATGGTTGCCACTCGACCCTTGCCATGTCAACAAGTGATGCCTGTAAGTTACGTCACTCTAGGATATTTACTTTGGGAGTTTCACCACCAACAAATGACCTAAGTCCTAAAGTCCTGAAGTGGACATGAGTCGTCCGATCTGGAGAATACTTTGGGTGCATTCTCAACCATTGATAAAAATACAGTGGAAGGATAGCATAAGTAGAATAGATGAATTCCTGAAGTAAATGGTGTCCATCCATCTCAATGCTTGATTAATTCCCAACCGTCGAATTAAGGAATGAATGAATAAGTGTAAGGATTGAATGTAACCATTGATATGGTTCTGCGAAATAAACGTGAAACATTCAATATGTTCGACGAAATCATATTCAAAATATTTGAAAGGACAAAGTCCCAAAGTCTCAAAGGGAGAAGTACCGACAGTCATCCATTTCATCGAGAGATTAAATCATTACCATTGATTGTGATAAGTGCTCAAGCGCTCGTTTAGCCTAGCGTCAGGTCACCGTCATTGGTAATATGGAATGAAAGATATAAAGGTAAAAGATAGTGCATCGCTAAAGTTGATAATCATGTGGTTTTGTGTTATTGGTCACATGTAACGGTTTGAAGGAAGCACCTCTGCGGAACTCGGTTTCTAAAATAATTGTAGAGATTCAGGATCGAGTTAAACGATGAAATTGATCCATATATGTGATCATTTTATGAAAATCCTTCACGATAAGAATAATAATCTATGATTATGGTTAAGTTAGATGAAGAGGTCCAAAAAAAGGGACACATTGTATCACACTCATGGCCTTTTGAAGAATACAT
>ML778985.1:1217422-1230429 GCA_009831015.1 Picea engelmannii
TATTCTTGTAATTGAATTTCTAGGCAGAACTATCTATATAAAATTGGATTTGAACAAATTTGTATATATACATATAAGTTTATGTGTATCTCTATAATTAAAATTTAGAAAACTTCATATCACTTAGCTGAGATTTCCTTTCTAATATAACATTGAGGGAGGAGAAATATGAGGCACTATGGACCGTGCGGATCATATATATATATATATATATATTATAGATTTATTCTTATACATATATAGTGATATAGATCTAATTGTAGTTGGTTCTTTGTGTAGGCTTTATTGAACTTGATGAAAACTAAATGAATGCAACCAAAAACTCACTTATATAGAAATCCTTTGTTAGAGTATATAAGAAAACAAAGTATATAATCAAGGAGTTGCGAAAACAGTATGAATTATTTGGAAATGAACTGAATATGCATATGCCTTCTCTTTTGACACAAAGCACTACCATAGATTTCATAGTAAGGCAATATACCATCATAAAGTGTCGCGATAGTCTTAAGAAAGGTAGATGAAAAGGCTTAACAGTTGTATATAGAATCCTACGGAACCATAAAAGATTGACCACCTATATATGATTACATTTGTATAAATTAGAGACAGTTCAGATATAATTGACATAATCGTAAACTCTAAGACCCAGACCTAGCTAATTACCTAGTGCGCAAATCTAGTCAACACCCAACTGTGACAAGAGAATAGTATAGCTTTAGAAAATTCACATGCATAGAGGTAATGTAAATCAAGAACATACTTGAATACAACTCGAGATAAAGTAAGTAGATGTCTCAATATTACAATTCAGTTTGAATGTAAATACCAAAAATTTATACAACCAGTATTCTTATTTTCCCGAGGACCTACGATGATAAAGGCTTAGGGTAAAGCTACAGGAATGAAAAGAACAAGTAACATATTACTCGAGATGTCATTTAAAAATCCATAATGTCAAGAAAATAATTTGTGAATCATATTTCCATTCCATAAATGTTGATTTAAGACATAGTAAAATAAATCTGACATGACTCTTTCAGCCAATCTTATAGTTTTACAGTCGACCCTCGTATTGGCCTTGAAATTAAATAATAGAAGCATAAAAATGAACAATCTATACCACAGAGGGTTAACCCTTTAATTCTTGAGTCGCCTAAGCTTCCTGAAAAGGGAAGAATGAAACCCGAATAAATCTTAAGAGGATGATGAAGGTTTTCCTCCATGTATTCTCATGGTAGAAAACCCCTACACACATTTTGAAAAAATGATTAAAACTCGTTCAAATAGAAATAAGAGGATCTAATAAAATAGGAAAGTATAGCCAAAGTAATTCTTAACTTTAGATGGAGGGGCTTTGACACCCTTCCCTGTTGCGACAAACTATGTACCGTCCAAACTGAGAGGGGAGGAGGAGCCCAAATATCTCTGATGGGTACCCTCGCAAAACAAAGGATCCCACAATTAGCGATAAAAATATCTGAATAACCAAAGAAAAGAACAAAACAAAGAGAAAATGCACAAAATTTGCAGCATAAACAAATCACATGATAAGCATAAACTCAATGACCATTTCTAAAAGAATAAAGGGCCAATAAAACAACACCAATAATCTATCTAGCATTCTATGAATAAGTTTTAAAGAAAATGCAGGGTCAACACGATACCGAAAACTCTAGACGTGCATGCACTTTTAATGCGTCCAGAATAAGAGTAAGTGGGCATGTAGAGAAAGATCTGATCATATTTAGTTACAGTTAGGGTATAATCCTTTTGTAACATCCTGCTCTAGTGCACTGAGAAAACTTATTATTTGAGGACACTTGCTCGCAAGTGATCTGGACTTTTCTGATGATTAAAACATTTATACTTGATTATGATGCATTATGATAGATGACATGATGTTTTACTATTTGATGTAGACAGGTGCTATTATCTCAGTTTTATTGAGTGTGCAGGGTTTCTAACCTTGAGGATGCAGAGGCATCGGTGGAACCCCTTGGACTCCGGATTGAGTCAGGGAGTGTGCTATTTGGGTTGATTTATTTACTGTGATATTTCATTGATTTGATGATTTGATGTTGACATGTTCTGACATGATTGTCGATGATGCAGGCTGACGATAGCTTGCCAACTAGACTCACATATGGAGTAAAGGGGCCACACATGATTTCCAGAGAGGTTGAGGGAGTGGTGTGGACAACAACCCTGGAACAGCCTACTAACACTCCCGCCATGGCTCGAACTGTAGGTTAACGATTACCTAGTTCGAGAGGATCCATGATGCCATGAGGGCAGACTGTGACATTCGCTCACGATGATTCTAAGGGGCGTGCAATAAGGTGGGGCCCTTATTCCTTAGAGCCCTTAGTCTCCCACAATTTCACCTGGCGGAGTGTTGACTACAGGGGTTATAGATGTCTACCAATCAGTCAAGTTGACGAGTGGCACCCTTGGAGCACGTGGTGCATCTTGAAGGGCACGTTACACGAAAGAAACACAAGTCGGTGAGTGGCACCCTTGGAGCACGTGGTGCATCCTAAAGGGCACGTCGTGTGAAAGAAACACAAGTTGGCGAGTGGTACCCTTGGAGCACGTGGTGCATCCTGAAGGGCACGTCGCGCAAAAGAAACGAATGAGGCGAGTGGCACCCTTGGAGCACGTGGTGCATCCTGAAGGGCATGTCGTATTGATGATGATGAAGTGACAAACCAAGATGACCCTAATACATTAACACCTTAAGAAATTCTTAAAATGACTCCCCTAATTAATTGTCGCCCAGTTCAAAATCTAAACCTAAGACTAAAACTTCTCTAAGATAAAATTTCGATTAACCTTAAGAAAAAGGCCCTTTAAAAATAAACATAAAGATGTAAACTAAACCCACCTAAGTAATGGTTTTAGTATTCTTAAATTTAGGGGGGGTAAGGTGAAGAGAGGGATAAATTAATTGAAATCTGTAGTTTTAAATTGTAAAAAAAGAATTAAAATTATTTAATGTGTGGGAATATAAAAAGTTATGAATTTAAAAAATAAAATGAAAAGATTAATTAGCGCATTTACCTTTTTTGTTTAAAAAAAAAATAAAAAAGGAGGAAAGGAAATAATAAAAATAGGGAAACTAAGTAATAAAGGAAACATAATAAAAGAAAGAAGGGGACATAGGGTAAAAAGCAAAGTCAACATAGTAAGGAATCAACAATTAAGAACTTTCTAAAATGAACTAAATTTTAGCAACTTCATTTTAGGGAATGTTATTAAAAGCATGTAAGGGGATCTAGGAACACCTAGGAGTAATTTTAGGAGCGACTCTAGGTGGGGGAGGGAAATGAGCCTTTTAAAAAATTTAAAGAAAATAATTTTGGAGAAACGTGGGGGATGAATGACACTTGTACGACAGAGAATTTTTAGAGGGTTTTCATTAAAACTTAAAATAAATGTGATTTAGGAAAGTTGGTGTGTCTCAAAACTCTATAAAAGAAAAGGGAAATGAGGAAGAATGGATGGACAGTTAGCGTAACGTTATGCTACCGAATTGTGACTTGACTGATTTCTTGTGAGGAGTTGGGATTTTCTCAGCTCGGATTGAAGTGGTATCTCAGCCTTGCGAGGCGAGCTAGGAAGCTAGACTTACCTTCTGGAATTTTTGTGGCCCCTTTGCGGCTCAAGGGGCTAAGGGGGAAGCAGAGTACCCCTAGCGATTGGCTGGGATGTACCAGTGTAGTCTCTACAGTCGGTGAGCGGGACGCGGCACAGAGCGCGGGACGCGGCACGGAGCACGGGACGTCATCCGAAGTGGGCGAAAGGAAATGGTATGATTTTATTTCTGGTAGAGTAGAAAGCATTGGATATATGGTTAGATCTGCATGTGTTTTAAATGGGTAAACTGATTTTTAGTTTCATGATTGAGTTTATATAGCTTGGCTGAATGACTGTTGATTGATTTCTGTGACCTCCCTTGGATCTATGCATTCCCTTACGATGCCCTACTTTTTAAATTGTCGGTGATTGACCTCATGCTTGAACTTTAACATGGAGATGGGATTTTGTGGTGTTGTTGGGTTAGCAAATTAGAGTGATATTCTCTGCATTTTTATAACTCAAATTCCCTGTGCTTTTATAGTGGAATTTCTTTGTGATGTTGGGTTAAATTCCCTGCATTTTTACAGTGATATTCTCTGTGTTTTGTGTTGTTAAGGGATAGCGTGTTGGTAGTATTTACATCTGCTCTATGGTTATGTTTCCTGTGCGATATGGTGGAGGATACACCCATGCTTTCCCATCCACCTGAACTCTTTTTTCTCCATTGTAATCTCTGTGTTTTGGGTTACCCATCTCAGCAAATGTTACCCATGCATTTCAACCTTTTAAACTCCGCGTTGAGTCTTACCCTCTCTGTAAATGGTGGATTACACTTCTCTGCGTTTATGGCTAAGTTATCTACGTTTCTGTTATATTTCTCTGTGTTTTTAAGGATTCTAATTCTCTGCGTACATTTGCATCTCTCTTCATTTTATTGTTAATTTCCTCAGCGATTGGGTGGGTATACCCCCACAAATTCGGCCACGCAACCTCTGCATAAGGTGTTTAATTTCCTTGCGAATTGGCTGTATGAACCTATCCCTCTAAAAAATCATGCAGGTACAGTGGCTATGCTATTTTTACGTTGGCGATTGCCCGTGGGTATGGCTGTATGACCATATTCTTCTTCTTGACCGTGCCTCTAATGGAAAAAGAAAATTTTATAAATTTACAGAATCGCCCAAGCCTCCGTTGATTACCCCTGCGAACGCTCGATGTAATGGTTGTTCAATGCCTCTGCAGCTGTCACTAGACCAATTATTTCACCCCTTTTCACCCAGCCAGCCGTGTACAGTCTGAACACTTCGCCCTGCTTTTTTTACATTTAAAATTTTATTTACTTTTACCTCTGAAAGAGCGCGACATGCAGCTGTGGAAGAATTTTCCTTAAGACACAGTCAGAAAATTCTGAGCTGACTTCTGAACTCCGACAATTACTAATTCTCCAGTTGCCAAGTTGATCATCCTTACCTGGCACACATTCCCAACCATCTCCTTGCTAATGTTCTTACTTTACTTTGCGTGGTGTTGGGCCACCAGTTGGTTTATGTTGATAATTCCTAGAATGTAATGTGGGTCATTTTATTGTATTTATCAGTGAAATGAAATGGGAAAGCTTCTTTTTTTTATATGTACAAAATACTATCTCCTTGTGTTTTCATAACATTATGGGTTTTCATTCTGAACCATTCCTGTGTGAAGAGATAACTTATTTATTTCAGCAGTAAAATGTAATGTCAATCAGATAACCTGGAATGAATTTAATGTTATTTTATTGCCCAGTTATGGCCAGGCGGGGAAGTTGTGGATTAACTCTGACAGGTTGAGGCTATTTAAAATTAGCAACCATAAAAATGTCAATTCTTTTATTTGGTTAAATATAAACAAACTACTTTACTTGTTAAGTAATTAATAACAACAATCTGCCTTAAAGTTATCAAGCAATTACTTATTTAGTTAACATTACATACAGTATACTACAATTTGTTTAATCCTTAAATACAACATTCTACACTATTCATAAAGGCCATCTATTTTTTTTAGTCAACTTTTTATTAACAACAATTTACTTATTTAGTTAGTATTCAATGATAGCAAGCTATTAAATCCAGTTAATGTTTTAATTACGGTTAATACAAAGCAATGGAAGTTGATAAAATGGGATGGAATGAAATGTTAGTAAAGGGTTAATTTAGGGTACTGGGATGTAATGGGATAATAATATTAGTATTGGTGACATAATATCAATGCAAGGTTATGGGATTATAAAGTCAAGGGACTTGGATCATCATTTTAAGGTGATGTTGTTGAATGTATATGGTTTAGGAATTATGTAACTGTGATATATGGTTATTTAATTGCAAGGATTGTGATGTAAATTAGAGGTTGTTATGGTTCTAGGGTAATGTTAGTGTAGTTTTATTGTATTGGGAATGTACAAGATGTAAGGTGACTTTTATGTAATGGCGTTGTCACTATAATGTAAAGTCATGGTAAATTATCGTTGAATATGTAAATGTAATATCCTCAGCCTTGGAAAAATGCTATGTAGCCTTGATAACATAGGAATGTAAGGACAATGTTATTTGTTTACAATGTGGTGGTCGTATATGTAATGCTGAGGTTAAATCATTGTGAGGACATTTAATTCTTTTATTTTCAACACAAGGGTAAGGCCCTTAAACTAAGGGCAATAATTTAATTAGATTTACCTTATGCTAATGTACTCGGGGTCTAATAAATTTAACTAGAAAAATGGGCTAATAACCAATCACTGTTGAGTCATAGACATTTCCTTGTCTTAAATTTTAATGGTCGTTGTCTGAGTCCTTGTCTTGCACCTTCCATAGAAGACGTGGTTGCTTTATTGTCTATTGTTGCACTGGGATGTAATAATTTGTTGGTTGGACTGTTAGCGTCGGGCGGGATGTAGACACCTCATTGTAGCCCGGTCTATAAGTCTGTGTATGATTATTTTTGTGTAAAGAATCCTGTGTCGTATCAAGAGTGTCGGGCCCTTTAAAGGTAGGGTTTCCACTCTTGCGACACACCTAACAGAGATTACTAGTTCTACCTGAGCAGTCGGCCAGGAGCTTATCTGACCTTCTCTCTCTCCGGAGCAGAGAACTAAGATTAAACGCCCTGCTTTCCTGTGCAGAAATAGTAAAATATACTACCATGGATTCTTCCTTCTATGTTCATACTATGCATAACCCAGTTTGGTCGTTTATTGTTGCAGTTACCTGCAGTGTGCCTTATGTCTTTGGTTGTTTATTGCTTGTAGCTACTTGTTGTGCACCTTTGTCTTCTTGTTGTGAACATCGTGGTTGTGTCTTGTTGTTTGTCGGGTGGCGACGTAGAGTCAAGTGTGCATGTTCTTTTTACACACGCGCACACACCTTAAACAAAAAAAAAAATTGCACCTGTTAAAGAGTTGTTGTCGTAACGAGGAGGTAATTACATATGGTATCAGAGCCAGGTTCGACCCACAACTTGGGATTCGCTACGGCTTTCGTTGGCATGATTAGATTTGATTATACTATTTCTGATTGAGTTGATTGTGTGCATGTAGTTAATCATGGTTAGAGGATGTTGCAGAGGCAGATGACAGGGTGTTAGAGGAGGAGGCGTGATGCCTCCAGTAGCATCCACGCCTGAGGGGTCTAACCCCCAGGGAGGCGAGCAGGTTCTCAAACAGGAGCATATAGCAGTTGGCGATGTTGTTGGGATGATGAGATCTTTTCAGCGCATGTCCGAGGCATTGATCAACCGATTGGATAGAGACGAGGCCAGGGTGTCGGCACCCACTAAGGTTCCACCGTGCACACCGGTCGTTACAGGTAACATTCACCATGAACTCAATAAGGTTAAATTTCCTGAGTTCTTTGGTGCCCTGGATGGTGCCGCTGCCGAGGCATGGTTGGAGAATATGGCGATGTGCTTTGCACTTCGCGATTATACCTCCAACATGAAGGTCTGCATGGTGGTCTTTCAACTGAAGGGGAGCACTCTTCTATGGTGGAAGACGCTCCTGTCGCAGCTGAACATGGCCATGGAAGACGTGTCATGCGAACTGTTCGAGGAACGGTTCTGAGAGAGATACCTTTCAGAGGAATTCATTGAGCGTCAGCTCAATGAGTTCAATGCATTATGACAGGGAGGTCATACGGTGCCCGAGTATGAGGCATGTTTTATGGAGCTGCTCTAGTATGCTCCACCCCTTAACACTGAGAAGCTCAAGGTCAACCGATTTGTGTTTGGCCTTAACGGCAGCCTATGTGCAAAGGTTAGGATCTTGATGCCTCAAACCTTACACGACGCTGTCCAAAAGGCCTTCATAGCAAAGGAGGAGCTTAACAATGGGGGTCAGAACAGGACTCCAGCGAGACCAGCAGGGTAGGGTTCTTATGGTATGCCACGGCATCAGACACCAGCGAGACATATGTTAGGATATCATGGATTCTAGAGGGGATTCACTTTTGCTACACCCCGACGACCACCGCCTCAGCAACGGACACCTTATCAAGGACCACCGCACCAACAGCAGCATCGCCCACAACAGCAAATTAGGCCTATTCAGCAGAACAGACCAGGGCTTCAGGCCAGTGGGCAACTATCTTCTACTTTAGGTACCAGGACTACTGGCCTGAAGAAGGGGTGTTGGACGTGTGGGGAGTCACACTACCAGCGTGACTGTTCTGTGGAGAGGACCAGAGAATCTAGATCATCCGGGCCCGCTACTGTGGGAGATATGGGCAAGGCCCATCAGATTCATGCAGCGGTGAACAACCGCCAAGAAGAGCACTAGTCGACTATGCTCGAGACGACAGGTACTGTCGCTAACCAGACCCTTAGTATTTTGATAGACCCAGGTGCTACTGAGAGTTTCATTTCTGGTGCAGTGCTAAAAAGGATTAAGGTAAAGGTAGTCGAATAGGACGAGTTTATCTTCATAGAGATGGCTTCAGGAGCCAAACAGAAGGTTGGAGGAAAGGTTACAGGCTGTGCCCTTAACCTGGGAGAGTTTGTCACAAGGGTCAACTTGTACATCACGATATTAGGATCTTACGATGTCATGATTAGTATGGATTGGTTGGAATCACATGAGGCGATACTCAACTATAAGACGAAATGGTTGATCTTGGTAGATGATGAAGGACAGAGACAGGTGGTTATAGGATGGAACTAGGGAGTATCCCCGAGGTTCGTCTCTTCCTTACAGTTACAGAAGAGTATGCGCAAGGGGTGCAAGATTTATGGGATCCTTGCGCTAAACAAAAAGGGAGAAGCGGAAGGTCTAGAAAACCTTTCGATGGTGAAGGAGTTTGCGGATGTATTTCCAGAGGAGTTACCTAGGATGCCACCGGAAAGAGAATTGGAGTTTACCATAGACCTGAAACCGACGACTGAACCGGTAGCTAGAATGCCTTATCAGATGTCGACCCCAGAGTTGAAAGAGATGAAAATGAAATTGAAGGAGTTGTTGGAACTGGGACTGATACGCCCTAGTGTGTCACCATGGGGTGCACCAGTTATTTTCATTCTAAAGAAGAACAGATCGTGGAGTCTTTGCATTGACTACCATCAACTAAACAAGGCTACAATTAAGAATTAGTATCCCTTACCAAGAATTGATGATCTGTTCGATCAAATGAAGGGTGTGACGGTGTTCTCCAAGATTGATTTGTGATCAGGGTATCACCAGTTACGGATCAAGGAGGATGATGTCCCTAAGACTACCTTTAAGATGAGATTTGGACATTACGAGTTTACTGTTTTACCGTTTGGATTGACAAACGCCCCAGGGGTATTCACGAGTTTGATGAAAGGGGTGTTCCATGAGTACTTGGACAAGTTCATCCAAGTATTCATTGATGATATATTGATCTACTCTCGGATGACAGAGGAGCATGACGAGCACTTGCGCTTGGTGCTACACTGTCTAAAAGAGCACAAATTGTATGGGAAGTTGTCCAAATGCTCTTTTTATCAATCAAGGATTCACTACTTAGGGCATGTCATCTCCGACGAAGGTATCACTGTGGATCCAGCCAAGGTTGAGGCTATTATGGAATGGCCTGCGTCGACGAATGTCACAGAAGTGCGTATCTTTATGGGTTTAGTAGGATACTATCGAAGTTTTGTCGAGGGATTATCGAAGATAGAAAATCCAATCATGGAATTGAAGAAGAAAAACAAGAAGTTTGTTTGGACCGAGAAATGCGCAGACGCATTTCAAAGGCTTAAAGAGTTGTTGACAATAGCACCGATACTAAAATTCCCTAACATGGATGCAGACTTCTTGGTATGCACTGATGCATCCAAGGAAGGTTTAGGCGGAGTCTTGATGCAGGACAGACGAGTGATTGCTTACATTTCAAGGAAATTGAGAAGGCATGAGGAGAACTACACGACGCACGATTTGGAGTTATTAGCCATCATATATGCCTTGAAGGTTTGGAGACACTAACTCATTGGATGGAAATTTGAATTAAGGACTGATCATTGTGGACTACAACACATTTTTACGCAAAGCAACCTGAACACGTGACAACGACGTTGGTCGGAATTGCTTAGCAAGTACGACTTTGAGATTACTTACATAAAGGAAATGGTGAACTGAGTGGCAGATTCTTTGAGTTAGAGGCCACACATCTTTTCGGTGTTTCCTCTTCAAACAGATCTACGTGAGAAGATTCTCACTTTACAGCGTGATGATGATTGGTACAAAGAGGTTGAGGGTTTTATCGGACAAAACACCATGATGGTTCCATGATATGAGGGATATTCATTTGATAGTGATGGTTTATTGAGGTTTAGAAGTTGGATTTATGTACCGCCAAATGACGAGTTGAGGATGTTGATCCTCAGCAAGGCTCATAGAGCAGTTTACATGGCTCATCCGGGAGTTACGAAGATGAGGGAAGACCTTAAACCCTTATTCTTTTGGAAGGGAATGAAGGCCGACATAGTCAACTTTGTGGCTATATGTCTAGAGTGTCAGCAGGTAAAGGCTGAACATAGACACCCGACAAGATTACTTCAACCACATGCCATTCTGGAATCAAAATGGGAAGTTATTTCGATGGATTTTATTGTTGGATTGCCACTGACGGCAAGGAGACACGACTCGATTTTTGTAGTAGTAGACACTCTGATGAAGAGTGCTCACTTTATTCTTATGCGTACGACGTATCAGGCACCTGACATCACGAGAGTTTTCATCAGTGAGATTGTGAGGCTGCATGGCGTGCCTAATAAGATTATATCCGATCGAGGATCGATGTTTACTGGATGATTTTGGACAAGTTTCCAAGAGGCCTTGGGAACCCAACTTAATTTTAGTACTGTGTACCACCCAAAGACAGACAGGCAGACTGAGCGAACGAACCAAACCTTGGAAGACATGTTGTGCATGTACGTGATGGACCAACAAAAGCGTTGGGAGGAGTTCTTGTCTCTAGTAGAGTTCGCTTACAACAACAGTTACCAGAGAACCATTAAGATGGCGCCTTTTGAGTTTCTTTATGGGAGACCGTGTCGGACGCCCTTGAGTTGGGATCGGATTGAGGATAGGGTCCTGGTGGGACCAGAAGTGATTCAAGAAATGGAAGAGAAAATTCAAACCATAAGACAAAGGATTAAAGAAGCGTAGGATCGACAGAAGAGTTATGCCGATGCGCACCGAGTCGACCGTAGTTACGAGGTCGACGATCGAGTCTTCTTGTAGGTTAAACCACATAAGAGTTCAATCAAGTTTGTAAAGGGAGCTAAACTCTCTCCTAGGTTCATGGGAACTTTCGAGATTGTGGAGAGAAAGGTTCCCATGGCCTATCAACTAGCCTTGCATGATTCTTTGAGGCGTATGCACGATGTTTTTCATGTATCTATTTTGAGACATTATATTAGTGATCCTGCACACGTGATTGACATGAGTTCCTTGCAGGTATCAGACGAGGGACCACTCACAGCTAAGCCGATATGCATATTAGATCATCGTGTTCGACAATTACGATGTCGAACGGTAGATCAGGTCAAGGTCCAGTGGGACAGTTATAGTCCGCACTCGGCGACCTCGGAGGACGCATATGATATGCGCCTACAGTTTCCATTTTTGTTTGATAGATAGACTTATGATACTGCGATTCTTTTATTTCGGCATTTATATTGAGAAACTTCAGGACGAAGTTTAGACCAAGAGTGGGTGTATGTAACATCCTGCTCTGGTGCATTGAGAAAACTTATTATTTGAGGACACTTGCTTGCAAGTGATCTGGACTTTTCTGATGATTAAAACATTTATACTTGATTATGATGCGTTATGATAGACGACATGATGTTTTACTATTTGATGTAGACAGGTGCTATTGAATCAGTTTTATTGAGTGTGGAGGGTTTCGGACCTTGAGGATGCAAAGGCATTAGTGGAACCCCTTGGACTCCGGATTGAGTCAGGGAGTGTGCTATTTGGGTTGATTTAGTTACTGTGATATTTCATTGATTTGATGATTTGATGTTGACATGTTTTGACACGATTGTCGATGATCCAGGCTGACAATATCTTGCCGACTAGACTCACATATGGAGTAGAGGGGCCACACACGATTTCCAGAGAGGTTGAGGGAGAGGTGTGGACAGCAGCCCTGCCACAGCCTACTAGCACTCTCGTCGTGGCTCGGACTGTAGGTTAACGATTACCTAGTTCGAGAGGATCCACGATGCCGTGAGGGAAGACTGCGACAGTCGCTCACGATGATTCTAAAGGGAATGCAATAAGGCTGGGGCCTTATTCCTTAGATCCCTTAGTCTCCCACAAGTTCACCTAGTGGAGTGTTGACTCCAGGGGTTATAGATGTCTACCAATCAGTCAAGTCGACGAGTGGCACCCTTGGAGCACGTGGTGCATCCTGAAGGGCAAGTCACGCAAAAGAAACACAAGTCGGCGAGTGGCACCCTTGGAGCACGTGGTGCATCCTAAAGGGAACGTCGCGTGGAAGAAACACAAGTTGGCGAGTGGCACCCTTGGAGCATGTGGTGCATCCTGAAGGGCACGTCGCACAAAAGAAACGAACGAGGTGAGTGGCACCCTTGGAGCACGTGGTGCGTCTTGAAGGGCACGTCGCATTGATGATGATGAAGTGACAAACCAAGATGACCCTAAGACATTAACGTCTTAAGAAATTCTTAAAACGACTCCCCTAATTAATTGTCGCCCAGTTCAAAATCTAAACCTAAGACTAAAACTTCTCTAAGATAAAATTTCGATTAACCTTAAGAAAAAGACCCTTTAAAAATAAACATAAAGATGTAAACTAAACCCACCTAAGTAATGGTTTTAGTCTTCTTAAATTTAGGGGGGGTAAGGTGAAGAGAGGGATAAATTAATTGAAATCCATAGTTTTAAATTGTAAAAAAAGAATTAAAAT
>ML778985.1:1245851-1265242 GCA_009831015.1 Picea engelmannii
AGGAATTATGTAACTGTGATATATGGTTATTTAATTGCAAGGATTGTGATGTAAATTGGAGGCTGTTATGGTTCTAGGGTAATGTTAGTGTAGTTTTATTGTATTGGGAATGTACAAGATGTAAGGTGACTTTTATGTAATGGCGTTGTCACTATAATGTAAAGTCATGGTAAATTATTGTTGAATATGTAAATATAATATCCTCATCCTTGGAAAAATGCTATGTAGCCTTGATAACATAGGAATGTAAGGACATTGTTATTTGTTTACAATGTGGTGGTTGTATATGTAATGGTGAGTTTAAATCATTGTGAGGACATTTAATTCTTTTATTTTCAACACAAGGGTAAGGCCCTTAAACTAAGGGCAATAATTTAATTAGATTTACCTTATGTTAATGTACTCGGGGTCTAATAAAATTAACTGGAAAAATGGGCTAATAACCAATCACTATTGAGTCATAGACATTTCCTTGTCTTAAATTTTAGTGGTCGTTGTTTGAGTCCTTGTCTTGCACCTTCCGTAGAAGACGTGGTTGCTCTATTGTCTATTTTTGCACTGGGATGTAATAATTTGTTGGTTGGACTATTAGCGTCGGGCGGGATGTAGACACCTCATTGTAGCCCGGTGTATAAGTCTGTGTATGATTATTTTTGTGTAAAGAATCATGTGCCGTATCAAGAGTCTCGGGCCCTTTAAAGGCAGGGTTTCCACTCTTGTGACACACCCAACAGAGATTACTAGTTCTGCCTGAGCAGTCGGCCAGCAGCCTATCTGACCTTCTCTCTCTCCGGAGCAGAGAACTAAGATTAAATGCCCTGCTTTCCTGTGCAGAAATAGTAAAATATACTACCATGGATTCTTCCTTCTATGTTCATACTGTGCATAACCCAATTTGGTCATTTATTGTTGCAGTTACCTGCAGTGCGCCTTATGTCTTTGGTCATTTATTTCTTGCAGCTACTTGTTGTGCGCCTTTGTCTTCTTGTTGTGAACATCGTGGTTGCGTCTTGCTGTTTGTCGGGTGGCGACATAGAGTCAAGTGTGCATGTTCTTTTTACACACGCGCACACACCTTAAACAAATTTTTTTTTTGCACCTGTTAAAGAGTTGTTGTCGTAACGAGGAGGTCATTACATATGGTATCAGAGCCAGGTTCAACCCGCGACTTGGGATTCGCTACGGATTTCGTTGGCATGATTAGATTTGATTATACTATTGCTGATCGAGTTGATTGTGTGCATGTAGTTAATCATGGTTAGAGGACGCCATGGAGGCAGATGACGGGGTGCTAGAGGAGGAGGTGTGACGCCTCCAGTAGCATCCATGCCTGAGGGGTCTATCCCCTAGGGAGGCGAGCAGGTTCTCAGATAGGAGCATACAACAGTTGGAGATGTTGTTGGGATGATGAGATCTTTTCAATGCATGTCTGAGGCACTAATCAACCGATTGGACAGAGACGAGGCTAGGGCGTTGGCACCCACTAAGGTTCCACCGCGCACACCGGTCGTTACAGGTAGCATTCACCGTGAACTCGAGAAGTTTAAATTTCCCAAGTTCTTTGGTGCCCTGGATGGCGCCGCCATCGAGGCATGGTTGGAGAATATGGCGATGTGCAAAGCACATCGCGATTATACCTCCAACATGAAGGTATGCATGGTGGTCTTTCAACTGAAGCGGAGCACTCTTCTATGGTGGAAGACACTCCTGCCGTAGCTGAACATGGCCATGGAAGACGTGTCATGTGAACTGTTCAAGGAACGGTTCTGAGAGAGATACCTTTCAGACGAATTCATTGAGCGTCAGCTCAATGAGTTCAATGCATTATGACAGGGAGGTCGTACGGTGCCCGAGTATGAGGCACGTTTTATGGAGCTTCTCCGGTATGCTACGCCCCTTAACACTGAGAAGCTCAAGGTCAACCGATTCGTGTTTGGCCTTAACGGCAGCCTTTGTGCACAGGTTAGGATCCTGATGCCTCAAACCTTGCACGACGTTGTCCAAAAGGCCCTCATAGTAGAGGAGGAACTTATCAATGGGGGTCAGACCAGGACTCCAGCGAGAGCAACAGGGTAGGGTTCTTCTGGTATGCCACGACATCAGACACCAGCGAGACATATGCTAGGATATCATGGATTCTAGAGGGGATTCACTTTTGCTACACCCCGACGACCGCCGCCTCAACAACGGAAACCTTATCAAGGACCACCACACCAGCAGTAGCGTCGCCCATAGCAGTAGTTTAGGCCTATTCAGCAGAACAGACCAGGGCTTCAGGTCAGTGGTCAGCCATCTTCTACTTTAGGTACCAGGACTACTGGGCCGAAGAACGGGTGTTGGATGTGTGGGGAGTCACACTACCAGCGTGACTCTTCTGTGGAGAGGACTAGAGCATCTAGATCATCCGGGCCCACTACCGTGGGAGATATGGGCAAGACCCATCAGATTCATGCGGTGGTGAACAACCACCAGGTAGAGCACTAGTCGACTATGCTCGAGATGACAGGTACTATCACTAACCAGACCCTTAGTATTTTGATAGACCCAGGTGCTACTGAGAGTTTCATTTCTGTTGCAGTGCTAAAAAGGATTAAGCTAAAGGTAGTCGAACAGGATGATTTTAGTTTCATAGAGATGGCTTCAGGAGCCAAACAGAAGGTTGGAGGAAAGGTTACAGGCTGTGCCCTTAACCTGGGAGAGTTTTTCACAAGGGTCAACTTGTACATCACGATCTTAGGATCTTACGATGTCGTGATTAGTATGGATTGGTTGGAATCGCATGAGGCGATACTCAACTGTAAGACAAAACGGTTGAACTTGGTAGATGATGAAGGACAGAGACAGGTGGTTATAGGACGGAACTAGGGAGTATCCCCGAGGTTCGTCTCTTCCTTACAGTTACGGAAGAGTATGCGCAAGGGGTGCAAGCTTTATGGGATCCTTGCGCTAAACAAAAAGGGAGAAGCAGAAGGTCTATAACACCCTCCGGTGGTGAAGGAGTTTGCGGATGTATTTCCAGAGGAGTTACCTGGGATGCCACTGGAAAGAGAATTGGAGTTTACCATAGACCTGAAACTGGGGACTGAACCGATAGCTAGAATGCCTTATCAGATGTCGACCCCGGAGTTGCAAGAGATGAAAATGCAATTGAAGGAGTTGTTGGACCTGGGACTGATATGCCCTAGTGTGTCACCATGGGGTGCACCAGTTATTTTCATTCTAAAGAAGGACAGATCGTGGAGGCTTTGCATTGACTACCGTCAACTGAACAAGGCTACAATTAAGAATCAGTATCCCTTACCAGGAATTGATGATCTGTTTGATCAAATGAAGGGTGTGACGGTGTTCTCCAAGATCGATTTGTGATCAGGGTATCACCAGTTACGGATCAAGGAGGATGACGTCCCTAAGACTGCCTTTAAGACGAGATTTGGACATTACGAGTTTACTATTTTACTGTTTGGATTGACAAACGTCCCAAGGGTATTCATGAGTTTGATGAAAGGGGTGTTCCATGAGTACTTAGACAAGTTCGTCCAAGTATTCATTGACGATATCTTGATCTACTCTCAGATGACAGAGGAGCATGACGAGCACTTGCGCTTGGTGCTACACTGTCTAAAAGAGCACAAATTGTATGGGAAGTTGTCCAAATGCTCTTTTTATCAATCAAGGATTCACTACTTAGGGCATGTCATCTCCAACGAAGGTATCACTGTGGATCCAGCCAAGGTTGAGGCTATTATGGAATGGCATGCGCCGATGAATGTCACAGAAGTGCGTATCTTTATGGGTTTAGTAGGATACTATCGAAGGTTTGTCGAGGGATTTTCGAAGATAGCAAATCCGATCACGGAATTGCAGAAGAAAAACAAGAAGTTTGTTTGGACCGAGAAATGCGCAGAAGCATTTCAAAGGCTTAAAGAGTTGTTGACAATAGCACCGATACTAAAAGTCCCTGACATGGATGCAGACTTCTTGGTATGCACTGATGCATCCAAGGAAGGTTTAGGTGGAGTCTTGATGCAAGACAGATGAGTGATTGCTTACATTTCAAGGAAATTGAGAAGGCATGAGGAGAACTACACGACGCACGATTTGGAGTTATTAGCCATCATATATGCCTTGAAGTTTTGGAGACACTACCTCGTTGGATGAAAATTTGAATTAAGGACTGATCATTGTGGACTACAACACATTTTTACGCAAAGCAACCTGAACACGTGACAACGATGTTGGTCGGAATTGCTTAACGAGTACGAATTTGAGATTACTTACATAAAGGGAACGGTGAACTGAGTGGGAGATGCTTTGAGTCGGAGGCCACGCATCTTTTCAGTGTTGCCTCTTTAGACAGATCTACGTGAGAAGATTCTCACTTTACAGCGTGATGATGATTGGTACAAAGAGGTTGAGGGTTTTATCGGAGAAAATACCATGATGGTTCCATGATATGAGGGATATTCATTTGATAGTGATGGTTTATTGAGGTTTAGAAGTCGGATTTACGTACCGCCAAATGACGAGTTGAGGATGTTGATCCTCAGCGAGGCTCATAGAGCAGTTTACATGGCTCATCCGGGAGTTACGAAGATGAGGGCAGACCTTAAACCCTTATTCTTTTGGAAGGGAATGAAGGCCGACATAGTCAACTTTGTGGCTAGATGTCTATACTGTCAGCAGGTAAAGGCTAATAATAGACACTCGACAGGATTACTTCAACCACATGCCATTCCGAAATCAAAATGGGAAGTTATTTCGATGGATTTTATTGTTGGATTGCCACTGACGGCAAGGAGACACGACTCGATTTTTGTAGTAGTAGACACTCTGATGAAGAGTGCTCACTTTATTCTTATGCGTACGATGTATCAGGCACCTGACATCGTGAGAGTTTTCATCAGTGAGATTGTGAGGCTGCTTGGCATGCCTAAGAAGATTATATCCGATCGAGGATCGGTGTTTACTGGACGATTTTGGAAAAGTTTCCAAGAGGCCTTGGGAACCCAACTTAATTTTAGTACTGTGTACCACCCAGAGACAAACAGGCAGACCGAGCGAATGAACCAAACCTTGGAAGACATGTTTCACATGTACGTGATCGACCAACAAAAACGTTGGGAGGAGTTCTTGCCTCTAGTAGAGTTTTCTTACAACAATAGTTACCAGAGCACCATTAAGATGGTGCCTTTTGAGTTTCTTTATGGGCGACTGTGTCGGACGCCCTTGAGTTGGGATCATCTTGAGGATAGGGTCCTGGTCGGACCAGAAGCAATTCAAGAAATGGAAGAGCAAATGAAAACCATAAGACAAAGGATTAAAGAAGCGCAGGATCGACAGAAGAGTTATGCTGATGTGCACCGAGTCGACCGTAGTTACGAGGTCGGCGATCGAGTCTTCTTGCAGGTTAAACCGCATAAGATTTCAATCAAGTTTGGAAAGGGAGATAAACTCTCTCCGAGGTTCATGGGACCTTTCGAGATTGTGGATAGAAAGGGGCCCATGGCCTATCAACTAGCCTTGCCTGATTCTCTGAGGTGTATGCACGATGTTTTTCATGTATCTATTTTGAGACATTATATTAGTGATCCTACACACGTGACTGACATGAGTTCCTTGCAGGTATCGGACGAGGGAGCGCTCACAATTAAGCTGGTCCGCCTATTAGATCATCATGTTCGACAGTTACGATGTCGAATGGTAGATCAGGTCAAGGTCCAGTGGGACATTTATAGTCCGCACTCGGCGACCTCGGAGGATGCATATGATATCCACCAACAGTTTCCATTTTTGTTTGATAGATAGACTTA
Organism: Picea engelmannii; assembly: GCA_009831015.1. Classification (NCBI taxonomy): domain Eukaryota; kingdom Viridiplantae; phylum Streptophyta; class Pinopsida; order Pinales; family Pinaceae; genus Picea; species Picea engelmannii. The sequence continues at coordinate 1,251,662 of ML778985.1, forward strand.
TGATATTGTGATACTTTTATTTCGACATTTATACTGAGAAACTTCAGGACGAAGTTTAGACCAAGAGGGGGTGTATGTAACATCCCACTCTGGCGCACTGAGAAAACATATTATTTGAGGACACTTGCTTGCAAGTGATCTCGACTTTTCTGACGATTAAAACATTTATACTTGATTATGATGCGTTATGATAGACGACATGATGTTTTACTATTTGATGTAGACAGGTGCTATTGACTTAGTTTTATTGAGTGTGTAGGGTTTCGGACCTTGAGGATGCAAAGGCATCAGTGGAACCCCTTGGACTCCGGATTGAGTCAGGGAGTGTGCTATTTGGGTTGATTTAGTTACTGTGTTGTTTCATTGATTTGATGATTTGATGTTGACATGTTTTGACACGATTTTCGATGATGCAGGTTGACGATATCTTGCCGACTAGACTCACATATGGAGTAAAGGGGCCACAAACGATTTCCAGAGAGGTTGTGGGAGAGGTGTGGACAACAGCCCTGCCACAGCCTACTAGCACTCTCGTCGTGGCTCGAACTGTAGGTTAACGATTACCTAGTTCGAGAGGATCCACGATGCCATGAGGGCAGACTGCGATAGTAGCTCACGATGATTCTAAGGGGTGCGCAATAAGGCTGGGGCCTTATTCCTTAGAGCCCTTAGTCTCCCACAAGTTCACCTAGCGGAGTGTTGACTCTAGGGGTTATAGATGTCTACCAATTAGTCAAGTTGGTGAGTGGCACCCTTGGAGCACATGGTGCATCTTGAAGGGAAAGTCGCGCGAAAGAAACACAAGTCGGCGAGTGGCACCCTTGGAGCACGTGGTGCATCCTAAAGGGAACGTCACACGAAAGAAACACAAGTTGGCGAGTGGCACCCTTGGAGCATGTGGTGCATCCTAAAGGGCACATCGCGCAAAAGAAACGAACGAGGCGAGTGGCACCCTTGGAGCACGTGGTGTGTCTTGAAGGGCACGTCGCATTGATGATGATGAAGTGACAAACCAAGATGACCCTAAGACATTAACGTCTTAAGAAATTCTTAAAGAGACTCCCCTAATTAATTGTTGCCCAGTTCAAAATCTAAACCTAAGACTAAAACTTCTCTAAGATAAAATTTCGATTAACCTTAAGAAAAAGGCCCTTTAAAAATAAACATAAAGATGTAAACTAAACCCACCTAAGTAATGGTTTTAGTCTTCTTAAATTTAGGGGGGGTAAGGTGAAGAGAGGGATAAATTAATTGAAATTCATAGTTTTAAATTGTAAAAAAAGAATTAAAATTATTTAATGTGTGGGAATATAAAAAGTTATGAATTAAAAAAAATAAATGAAAATATTAATTAGCGCATTTACCTTTTTGGTTTTTAAAAAAAAAAAAAGGAAGAAAGGGAATAATAAAAATAGGGAAACTAAGTAATAAAGGAAGCATAATAAAAGAAAGAAGGGGACATGGGGTAAAAAGCAAAGTCAACATAGTAAGGAATCAACAATTAAGGACTTTCTAAAATGAACCAAATTTTAGCAACTTCATTTTAGGGAAAGTTATTAAAAGCATGTAAGGGGATCTAGGAACACCTAGGAGTAATTTTAGGAGCGACTCTATGTGGGGGAGGGAAATGAGACTTTTCATAATTTTAAAGAAAATAATTTTGGAGAAACGTGGGGGATGAATGACACTTGTACGACAGAGAATTTTTAGAGGGTTTTCATTAAAACTTAAAATAAATGTGATTTAGGAAAGTTGGTGGGTCTCAAAACTCTATAAAAGAAAAGGGAAATGCGGAAGAATGGATGGATGGTTAGCATAATGTTACCCTACCAGATTGTGACTTGACTAATTGCTTGTGAGGAGTTGGGATTTTCTCAGCTCGGATTGGAGTGGTAGCTCGGCCTTGCGAGGCGAGCTGGGAAGCTAGAATTACCTTCTGGAATTTGTGTGGCCCCTTTGTGGCTCGGGAGGCTAAGGGGGAAGCATAGTACCCCTAGTGATTGGCTGGGAGGTACCGGTGTAGTCTCTATGGTCGGCGAGTGGGACACGGCACGAAACGCGGGATGCGGCATGAAGCGCGGGACGTGGCACAGAGCGCGGGACGTCATCCGAAGCGGGCGAAAGGCAATGGTATGATTTTATTTCTGGTAGAGTAGAAAGCATTGGATATATGGTTAGATCTGCATGTGTTTTAAATGGGTAAACTGATTTTTAGTTTCATGATTGAGTTTATATAGCTTGGTTGAATGACTGTTGATTGATTTCTGTGACCTCCCTTGGATCTATGCATTCCCTTACCATGCCCCACTTTTTAAATTGTCGGCGATTGAACTCATGATTGAACTTTAACATGGAGACAAGATTTTGTGCTACTGTTGTGTTAGCAAATTAGAGTGATATTCTCTGTGTTTTTATAAGTCAAATTCCCTGCGCTTTTATAGTGGAATTTCTCTGCGATGTTGGGTTAAATTCCCTGCGTTTTTACAATCATATTATCTGTGTTTTGTGTTGTTAAGGGATAGCGTGTTGGTAGTATTTACATCTGCTATGTGGTTATTATTCCTGTGCGATATGGTGGAGGATACACCCATGCTTTCCCATCCACCTGAACTCTGTTTTCTTCATTGTAATCTCTGCGTTTTGGGTTACCCATCTCAGCGAATGTTACCCATGCATTTCAACCTTTTAAACTCCGCACTGAGTCTTACCCTCTCTTCAAATGGTGGATTACACTTCTCTGCATTTATGGCTAAGTTCTCTGCGTTTCTGTTATATATCTCTGTGTTTTTAGGGATTCTAATTCTCTGCGTACGTTTGCATCTCTCTTCATTTTATTGTTAATTTCCTCGGCGATTGGGTGGGGATACCTCCACAAATTCGGCCACACAACCTCTGCGTAATGTGTTTAATTTCCTTGCCAATTGGTTGTATGAACCTATCCCTCTGCAAAATCGCGCAGGTACAGTGGCTGTGCTATTTTTGCATTGGTGATTTCTCGTGGGTTTCGCTGTATGGCCATGTTCTTCTTCTTGACCGTGCCTCTATTGGAAAAATAAAATTTTATAAATTTACAGAATCGCCCAAGCCTCCGTTGATTGACCCTGCGAGCGCACGATGTAATGGATGTACAATGCCTCTGCAGCTGTCACTAGACCAATTATTTCACCCCTTTTCGCCCAGCCAGCTGTGTACAGTCTGAACACTTCGCCCTGCTTTTTTTACATTTAAAATTTTATTTTCTTTTACCTCTGAAAGAGCGTGACATGCTGTTGTGGAAGAATTTTCCCTAAGACATGGTCAGAAAATTCTGAGCTGACTTCTAAACTATGACAGTTACTAATTCTCCAGTTGCCAAGTTGATCATCCTTACCTGGCACGCATTCCCAGCCATCTCCTTGCTAATGTTCTTAATTTTCTTGGCGTGGTGTTGGGCCACTAATTGGTTTATGTTGATAATTCCTAGAATGTAATGTGGGTCATTTTATTGTATTTATCGGCGAAATGAAATGGGAAAACTTCTTTTTTTTTATATGTATAGAATACTATCTCCTTGCGTTTTCATAACATTATGGGTTTTCATTATGAACTATTCCTGTGTGAAGAGATAACTTATTTATTTCAGCAGTAAAATGTAATGTCAATCAGATAACCTGGAATGAATTTAATGTTATTTTATTGCTCAGTTATGACCAGGCGGGGAAGTTGTGGATTAACTCTGACAGGTTGAGGCTATTTAAAATTAGCAACCATAGAAATGTCAATTCTTTTATTTGGTTAAATATAAGCAAACTACTTTATTTGTTAAGTAATTAATAACAACAATCTGCCTTAAAGTTATCAAGCAATTACTTATTTAGTTAACATTACATACAGTATACTACAATTTGTTTATTCCTTAAATACAACATTCTACACTATTCATAAAGGCCATCTATTTTTTTTAGTCAACTTTTTATTAACAACAATTTACTTATTTAGTTAGTATTCAATGATAGCAAGCTATTAAATCCAGTTAATGTTTTAATTACGRTTAATAGAAAGCAATGGAAGTTGATAAAATGGGATGGAATGAAATGTTAGTAAAGGGTTAATGTAKGGTACTRGGATGTAATGGGATAATAATATTAGTATTGGTGACATAATATCAATGCAAGGTTATGGCATTATAAAGTCAAGGGACTTGGGTCATCATTTTAAGGTGATGTTATTGAATGTTATGGTTTAGGAATTATGTAACTGTGATATATGGTTATTTAATTGCAAGGATTGTGATGTAAATTGGAGGCTGTTATGGTTCTAGGGTAATGTTAGTGTAGTTTTATTGTATTGGGAATGTACAATATGTAAGGTGACATTTATGTAATGGCGTTGTCACTATAATGTAAGGTCATGGTAAATTATCCTTGAATATGTAAATGTAATATCCTTGGCCTTGGAAAAATGCTATGTAGCCTTGATAACATAGGAATGTAAGGACAGTGTTATTTGTTTACAATGTGGTGGTCGTATATGTAATGGTGAGGTTGAATCATTGTGAGGACATTTAATTCTTTTATTTTCAACACAAGGGTAAGGCCCTTAAACTAAGGGTAATAATTTAATTAGATTTACCTTATGCTAATGTACTCGGGGTCTAATAAAATTAACTGGAAAAATGGGCTAATAACCAATCACTATTGAGTCATAGACATTTCCTTGTCTTAAATTTTAGTGGTCGTTGTCTGAGTCCTTGTCTTCCACCTTCCATAGAAGACGTGGTTTCTTTGTTGTCTATTGTTGCACTGGGATGTAATAATTTGTTGGTTGGACTGTTAGCGTCGAGCGGGATGTAGACACCTCATTGTAGCCCAGTGTATAAGTTTGTGTATGATTATTTTTGTGTAAAGAATCCTGTGCCGTATCAAGAGTCTCGGGCCCTTTAAAGGCAGGGTTTCCACTCTTGCGACACACCTGATGGAGATTACTAGTTTCTTCTTAAGCAGTCAGCCAGGAGCCTATCTGACCTTCTCTCTCTCCGGAGCAGAGAACTAAGATTAAATGCCCTGCTTTCCTGTGTAGAAATAGTAAAATCTACTACCATAGATTCTTCCTTCTGTGTTCATACAGTGCATAACCTAGTTTGGTCATTTATTGTTGCAGTTACCTACAGTGCGCCTTATGTCTTTGGTCGTTTATTAGTTGTAGCTACTTGTTGTGTGCCTTTGTCTTCTTGTTGTGAACATCGTGGTTGCGTCTTGTTGGTTGTCGGGTGGCGACGTAGAGTCAAGTGTGTCTTTTCTTTTTACACGCGTGCACACACCTTAAAAAAAATAAAAAATTGCACTTGTTAAAGAGTTGTTGTCATAACGAGGAGGTCGTTACATATCTGAATAACCAAAGAAAAGAACAGAACAAAGAGAAAATGCACAAAATTTGCATCATAAATAAATCGCATGATAAGCATAAATTCAATGACCATTTCTGAAAGAATAAAGGGCCAATAAAACAACACCAATAATCTATCTAGCATTCTATGAATAAGTTTTAAAGAAAATGCAGGGTCAACACATTTCTAAGACATAGTAAAATAAATCTGACATGACTCTTTCAGCCAATCTTATAGTTTTACAGTCGACCCTCGTATCGGCCTTGAAATTAAATAATAGAAGCATAGAAATGAACAATCTCTACCATAGAGAGTTAACCCTTTAATTCTCAAGTTGTCGAAGCTTCTTGAAAAGGGAAGAATGAAACCCGAATAAATCTTAAGAGGATGATGAAGGTTGTCCTTCATGTATTCTCATGGTAGAAAACCCCTGCACACATTTTGAAAAAATGATTAAAACTCGTGCAAATAGAAATAAGAGGATCTAATAAAATAGGAATGTATAGCCGAAGTAATTCTTAACTTTAAATGGAGGGGCTTCGACACCCTTCCCTGTTGCGACAAACTACGTATCGTCCAAACCAAAAGGGGAGGAGGAGCCCAAATATCTCTGATGGGTACCCTCATAAAACAAAGGATCCCACAATTAGTGATAAAAATATCTGAATAACCAATGAAAAGAACAGAACAAAGAGAAAATGCACAAAATTTGCAGCATAAACAAATCGTATGATAAGCATAAACTGAATGACCATTTCTAAAAGAATAAAGGGCCAATAAAACAACACCAATAATCTATCTAGCATTCTATGAATAAGTTTTAAAGAAAATGCAGGGTCAACATGATGTCGAAAACTCTAGACGTGCATGCACTCGTAATGCATCCAGAATAAGAGTAAGTGGGCATGTAGAGAAGGATCTAATCATATTTAGTTACAGTTAGGGTATAATCCTTTTCTTAAGGGTTAGGCTAACTATTATTTTTTCTGGGAGACTCTCAAACAAGAAAAACTACAGTCTTAAGAATTCGTCGAGAAGTTTTGGGAGAACAGAGAAAAATGATGTAAAAACCCCTTTCCATTTTAGTCGGCCAAAATAAAAATAACTTGCAAGAGAGATTCCATTGTCATAAGATAGGTATAACATAAAGGCATATATAAGACCCTAACCAAAGAAAATTTCGACTACAATTCTGATGAAGCACAGTATGGAATAGCACAGAAGAAAAATTCAACGAATGAAAAATAACGAATGTAGGAGGAGAGTAAAAGGGCCTATAGGCAAGACACTACTGGTGTGAAATGCGTTGGAGGAGAATACAAGAAAAATAAGTAGTAAAAGGATGAAATAGAACTTGCAGTAAAAATTATACAACAGGATAGACACTTACCAAAAGTACGAGTAATCTGGGAGGCGCTCCAAGCCACCATACCCCGCACAGAGTAAAGTCAAGAAAAAAGGAAAACATAGAGCTCAACTCGAAACAGACTTACGCAAAAATGAAAATGATCAATGGTTGTTGCCCTATGACATGAACCCCACACATATTGAATGTGGTGGGTACAATGAGAAAATGTGCCATGTGACATGAGTGATTTTACGTGCTTGGGTTGGATGAGGGTACAAGGTGGATCTCGTTCCTCATCCACCTCCATTAATGGATGATCAGAGAATTAACTCTGAATGTGAACACATCCAGTCATATTTAATATATTTATGAGGACAAGTATGGGTCCCCTCAAAACCTATGACTGTTAGTCCAGTTAACGCTGGTGGTTAGACTTAGTTAAGTGTGGTAAGGTTTAATCAACTACCATATTAGGGTTCTCTTCCAACTAGGAAGTTTATTGGGTTATGTTATTAAGGGAAGACTCTTAGTCAACCAAAGAATTACCAAGGAAGTTATCAAAGTTTGTGGTCATCTATATAAAAATCCAAAGCAATAAATCCAACGAGAAAGAAAATATTTCGACTCCCTTTTTTATGTTTATAAAGTTGATTCAAGGTCTTGGAGTCTAGGCTTGTGCGCACATATGGAAGTATATGTTAAAGAAGAGGCTAGAATCCTAGGTCCTAGGCCTATGTCTATTTCCATATTATTATAAAGTATAAACATTTAACTGCTTACAAGGCTAGTATGACTTAAATAAAAGTTGAAGAGTAAACTCTAGACTATGGATCTATGATGTTGGGAAAGAGAAATTGAATACACAGGGTATCGCAGTTTTAATATTAAGGATATTTCTCTTATTATAAATCTATTATACAGACTTAGATATTAATTCTCTTAGAAGAAAAAAAAAATTATGACGAAATTGAGGTTTATTACAAAAACTCAAACTGATAGTAAAAATAATTTCTACAAGAAAAAAAAATGTTCTTTACCTGAGAAGACAATAGATCATCAGAAGAAACTAAAGAAGACGAACCAGAGATTCTATTTATGAGGATAAAAACTCAAGATGATCGTCATTCGGAATATGAAGAAGAAGTAAACTTAGAAGAATAAATCCTTAGTGTGATTCAAAAAATAAGTAAAACCAAAAAACAAAATAGGGTACTAGGGGAAGAGATTCTAAAAATTAAAGAAGCTACTAAATCAAGAGAGAGGGAAGTTTCCAAAACTATCAAAGAATCAGAACAAATCATTAATGATTTAAAATCCCAACTCCTAGAAACTAATAAAATTGGAGAAGTCATTTTACAACAATTAAATGATAATAAAGAAGTATGTGAGAAACTAGAAGCTGAGATTAAGCTACTAAAAGATGAAATTGAGAAAGAAAGGAAGGGATTACAATTTGAAAATAGTTCAAAAATATTGGATGAAATTCTTAGTAGTCAAAGGTCACCAAACAACAAGACTGGTTTGGGATACACTCAAGACTCAACTGCTACAATACAAGGATCTATCAAGAAACAAATTAGTTATGTAGATACTCTGAAAATTTCATTAAAATGGGAGGATAACAGTGAAAAAATGATGCCATTCAAAATTGTTACACATAAACATAAATCAATACTCCCTACTAGAGTTAAAAATGACAAGATAAATGCAATCATCAGATGGAATCCCCCTAATTATCTATTTATTGGATATTCTTACTCTTGCAATAATTTTGGACATAAAGCAGTACACTGCAAAGCTTATGGACAACACAATTATAGAAATTACCAAAGATATAAAAACAATGAGCACAATGCAAAGAAGATAAAGTATAACTCATTTTCTCCTTTGCAAAGTACCAATAGTGAATTCCAAAAATGCAACAACTATTGTCACAAAACCAGTGAATGTAGATTGCCAAAATATGATAAAAGGATAAATACTCCTATTAATCAAAAGATATGGAAGAAGAGACAAACGTAGTGCAAAGTAGCCTTATATGCAAAAAATCAGGGATGTTAGTGGTATTTTGATAGTGGATGTTTCAAACACATGACTGGAGATCAAAGTAAATTTCTCAAGTTAAATGAGAAAGGAAAAGGAAAAGTAACCTTTGGAAATAACATGTCAGCCAAGATACTGGGAAAAGGTACTGTTAGGTTAGGAAATAATAAAAATAAAGAAGAAGATGTACTTTTGGTAGAAAATCTCAAACCAAATCTCCTAAGTGTAAGCCAAACATGTCATCAAGGTCACATACTTACTTTTGATTCTCAGAAATGTGAGATCAGAAAAAGGGACACTAGAAAGCTAGTGGTAATCTCCCCAAGAACATCTAATAATGTGTACATCATTAATATAGATGAAGAAGATAGATGTTGTTTAAGCCAAGTAGATGAAATATGTCTATGGCATAAAAGGTTGGGACATTTAAGATTTGACAACTTAATCAAAACCAATGAGAAAGAGGCAATTAGGGACCTACCAAAAATGATTAAGACTTCAGATCCCATTTGTAAACATTGTCAGCTAGGAAAGAAAACAAGAGTTATGTTCAAAAATAAATAAATCTCCACAACAAAACCATTAGAGATTATTCACACATATCTATGTGGACCTACCAGAACCAAAATCACTTATGGTGGACATTATTTTATGTTGATTGTTGATGATTACACAAGATTGACCTGAGTTTTATTTTTAAAATAAAAATCAAAAGCCTTTCAGAAAGTCAAAACATTTAAAGCTCTTGAGGAAAATGAAACAGATCTCAAAATTAAATGTCTAAGATCAGACAATGGAGGATAATTCACCTCTAAAGAGTTCACTCAATTCTGTGAAAACCATGGTATCAAAAAACAGTTTTCAACCCCTAAGACTCCTCAACAAAATGGAGTGCTAGAAAGGAAAAACATAACAATTCGAGAAGCCGCAAGAACTATGCTAAATGAAGCCAAACTTCCAGACAAATTTTGGAGAGCTGCGATTCACACAACAATTCACATAATTAATAGAGATCGGTTGAGACCCAATCATGACAAAACCCCTTATGAACTATGGTTTGGGAGGCCAGCCTCTGTAAAACACTTTAGAGTTTTTGGAAGTAAATGTTACATAAAAAATAATGAAGATAACCTAGGAAAGTTTGACCCAAGATCTGCTGAAGGAATATTTTTAGGATACTCATCTAATAAAAGGGCATACAGATGTTATAATCTCAGAATACTAAAAATAGTGGAAAGTGCAAATGTAAAAATAGATGATCCAAAAAAAGGGCATATCCAAACACTTTGATAAAATATCTAAAAAAAAGATGCCAAATCTCAGCAAGAAAATGATGATGAAAGACAAGAAAATGAACCACACACTGATGAACAAGACAATGAAGAAACACCCTTGCCAAGAACTCCAGCAAAAAGAGTTGAAAAGAATCATCTTGAAATCCATATCATTGGAGATAAAAGTGTAGGAGTAGAAACAATAAGGAGACTAGCCTTTGACTCAAAAAAAACAATGTTATTATTAATTAAACCTAAGGTCGTTAAAGAAGATGTCAAAAGTAAATATTGGATAAAATAAATAAATGGAGAACTTGATCAAATAGAAAAGAATCAGACTTGGAAACTAGTTCCAAGACCCAAGAACAAGAATGTGATAGGACCTAAGTGGATCTTTAAGAACAAATTAAATGAAAATGGGGAAATTATCAAAAACAAATCTTGATTAGTCTACAAACGATATTCCCAAGTAGAAGGTATTGATTTTTAAGAAACATTTCCTTCTGTAGAAAGACTTAAGGCCATCATAATGTTCCTAGAATTTGAAATATTCAGAGATTTCAAAATATATCAGATGGATGTCAAATGAACATTCCTTAATGGAACACTAGAAGAAGAAGTCTACATTGAGAAACCTGAAGGATTCATTTTAGAAAACTAGGACTATCTGTGCAAACTAAAAAAGGCCCTGTATGGTCTTAAACAAGCCCCTAGAGCATGGTTCTCTAGGCTTGATCAATATCTACAAAAATAGGGATACAATAGAGGGAATACTGACAACAACCTACATATAAAAGTTGAGGATCAAAACATGATTTTTGTGGTAGTATATGTAGATGACATTATATTTGGGATTAATCTCACTACGTTAAGAAAAGAATTTGCAACTAAAATGCAAGAAGATTTTGAAATGTCTATGCTAGGATAACTTTCGTTTTTCTTAGGTTTACAAGTAAATCAAACTAAAAATGGAATATTTTTTTCACAAACCAAACATATGAAAGACATGCTAAATAAATTTCAAATGGAAGACAGTAAACCCATGAGTACTCCCATGCTCACCGGATGTAAGCCAAGTGTAGAATATGACTCACCAAAAGTTGATCAAACAATGTATAAATCAATGACTAGAAGTTTACTCTACTCAACAACAACAACACCTGACATCATGCATGTTGTAGGACTTGTGGGGAGATTTCAATATGCACCTAGGGAATATTAGTTAAAAGCAGTAAAACTAATATTTAGATACCTTCAAGGCACCCTAGAATTTGGATTGTGGTATCCAAAAGATAAAAATTTCAACCTAGCTACATATATTGATGTTGATTGGTCAGGTAGCATAGATGATATAAAAAGCACCAGTGGAGGAGCATTTTTCTTGGGAAAAGGTCTAGTGGCATGGTCAAGAAAGAAGCAAACATCCACATATCTTTCTACAGTAGAAGCATAATACATTGTTGTTGCATCTTGTTGCACAAAAGTCCTTTGGATGAAAAAAACTCTAGAATACCTACAATTAAAATACAACAATCCTATTACTATTAAATATGACAACACTAGTGCCATAATCATCTCTAAAAATCTAGTAATGCATTCTAAAAATAAAAAAATACCGATCAAGTACCATTTTCTAAGAGATCAGGTTACCCAAAAGGTGGTCAAAATAATATATGTAGACACCAAAGAATAGATTGTAGACATTTTCACAAAACCTTTTCCTAGGAGTACTTTTGAGAATCTTCGACATAAATTAGGAGTAATTCAAAAACCCCATTAAAATCAAATAGTCAAGGGAGCATTACCCTAGGGGGAGAAAACCTTTTCCATTGATGTAAAAGGGGGAGAGTAACTTTATAGATAAAAACATCATCATAGGGGGAGTATGTATGAAGTTAGAATGTTTCCCTCAATGAGAAAGGGGGAGATTGTTGACCATACTATTATTAATGTATTGTCATTGATGTGACCAACCGATGATGCACATGAAGGTTAGAAGGGACCGCGCAACACAAAAACATGATGAATAAATCTCAGACGAGAAAATGAGGTGTAGAAACATGATCGGGATCAAAATCCCCACAAGAAAAACTAGGACCATTGATAAGCATGCGAAAGATCAACAGTAGGGATGAATTGCAGAGAGCGAAAGAATAATTAAACAACTCGCTAATTGCAATCCCACAATTGATCAAGACCGTCATATCTTATATCTTGAAAGATCGACAATTGTGGTTGACTCAACAACAAACGCACAACTTCAAATTGCGGAGCTTGGCTGATGAATTAAATCACTCGCAAGTTGTGGTTCCCCAATCATCCTTGATCTTAATGTGATTCGAGTGTCTTCATGAAAGTTGGATCAATTTAAGTGGAAGGATGGGATAAGCAAGGAAAAAAGGGTTGGTAATTTGAATACCCAAATTTTCATTAGCCGTCGAATCAAATTAAGTGGAAGGATAGGATAAGAAAAGATGGAGGGTCGTTGGACTAAAATCAAGGCATATCAGCATCACAAAAAGATTGAGTCATCTATCTAAGATCTTGATCAAAATAAAATCTTTTTTTTTGGGTTAAAATATGTGAGGAGTTTACTCTTTGGGAATCTCACTTCGAAAGAATTATGAAGTTGATATATCAAATTACCAGAAGTCCCGAAAGCCTAAATTTTGAAGTCACTCTCAGTTGTCGATCTGAGATACATTTCGGATAGTTTTCTGATCGTTAGATAAAGGAGATGAATATGTGTCACATTGAGAGATCTACGTCAGCATACCATGTCAGCAAGAACATGTGACAAACCACGTCAGCAAGGACACGTGGCACAGTCAGATAATGACAAGTGTCAAGATGAAATCAGTAGATGAGGTACATGTAAATAATGAATCTAAGTTACACGTGACTACCACACAGCCCATGCCATGTCAAAAATTGACGTTTGTAAGTTACATCACTCCAGGAGATTTACTTCAGGAGTTTCACCACCAAAAATTGACCTAAGTCTAGAAGTCCCGAAGTGGACATGAGTCATCTGATCTGAAGAATAATTCGGGTGCATTCTCAACCATTGATGAAAATAAAGTGGAAGGATAGAGTAAGTAGAATAGCCGAAGTCCCAAAGTAAATGGTGGCCATCCATATCAATGGTTGATTAAGTCCCAGCCATCGGATTAAGCAGTGAAAGGACAAGTGTAAGGATTAAATCTAACCATTGATCTAGTTCCACAAAATAAACGTAAACTATCTGATCCATTTGGCAAAGTCATATTCAAAATATTTTAAAGGAAAAAGTCTCGAAGTCCGGAAGGGTGAAGTCTCAACATTCATCCATTTCATCAAGAGATTAAATAGTGACCATTCATTCTGACAAATGCTCAAGTGCTCATTTGGCCTAGCGTTGGGTCACTGTCGTTGGTCATATGGAATGAAAGATATAAAGGAAAAATATAATGCATCACTAAAGTTGATAAGCCTGTGGTTTTGTGTTATCGGTCACATGTAATGGTTTGAAGGAATCACCTCTGCAGAAATCGGTTTCTGAAATAATTGCA
>ML778985.1:1265342-1275914 GCA_009831015.1 Picea engelmannii
TACTTGGATAGGGAATAATCCCAAGATATCTGGAAAGCCAGTATTTGCCAACCATTCGAACTCCAACTCACCCTTCTAGAAGATTCCTTCTAGAAGGATCGAGAACTTATTCATTTTCTCACGTAAGAAACATGTCTGCACCCAAACCATTGACACAGTGCGGAAAGTCCGCAGCCAAGCTGAATGCAGAATGCGGAAATGAAGATTTCCGCAAGTGAGTATATATGCAGACTGCGTATTACTTTCAAAATATGATTTTTTGAGTAAATGACAAGTGTAACCTTCTTCAGGAAAAAGTTCTTAATGAAGAGTTTGATCTTCCATTATCATGACATAATCATAATATCATCTCGATAACCAAAAATGTGGATAACAGGGTAGACAAAATTTTACCCCTATGGAAGTTTTAGACTTAAGACTTAGATTCTGAACTAGGCGACATTTTAATTAGGGAAGTTGTATTTTTTTAATTTCTTAATGAGACATTAGTCTTAGGCCATCTAGGTTCGTTCCTTTAATATCATCAACGCGACGTGCCCTTCAGGACGCACTACATGCTCCAAGGGTGCCACTCGCCTCTAGTGTTTCTTTTGCGCGACGTGCCCTTCAGGACGCACCACGTGCTCCAAGGGTGCCACTCGCCTCTTGTGTTTCTTTTGCGCGACGTGCCCTTCAGGATGCACCATGTGCTCCAAGGGTGCCACTCGCCTCTTGATTGATTGGTATACATCGATAACCCTTGGAGTCAACACTCCGCCAGGTGAACTTGTGGGAGACTAAGGGCTTCTAAGGAATAAGGCCCCCGCCTTATTGCTTGCCCCTTAGAATCATCGTGAGCGACTGTCGCCGTCCGCCCTCATGGCATCGTGGGTCCTCTCGAACTAGGTAATCGTTAACCTACAGTTCAAGCCATGGTAGGAGTGCTAGTATGGTGTGGCAGGGCTATTATCCACACCTCTCCCTCAACCTCTCTGGTAGTCGTGTGTGTGGCCCCTTTACTCCATATGTGATTCTGGTCAACAAGCTATCGTCAACCTGCATCACCAACAACCATGTCAGAACATGTCCACATCATATCATTTAATAAAACATACTAAAATCACAGTAAAACCATCAAACCCCAATAGCACACTCCCTGACTCGATCCAGAGTCCAAGGGGTTCTGTCAATGCCTCTGCATCCTCAAGGTCCAAAAACCTGCACACTTAGTAAAACCGAGTCAATAGCACCTGTCTATGTCAATGCAGTAAAACATCATGTCATCTACCATAACGCATCATAATCAAAGAAAAATGTTTTAATATCATAATAGTCTGGATCACTTGTGAGCAAGTGTCCTCAAAGAATAAGTTTTCTCAATGCGCCAGAGCGGGATGTTACATACAACCCCTCATGGTCTAAACTTCGTCCCAAAGTTTTATAGTATAAGTGTCGAAATAAGTGTATCACAGTATCATAAGTCTATATCTCAAACAAAAATGGAAACTATTGGTGCATATCATATGGGTCCTCCCAGGTCACCGAGTGTGGACTATAATTGTCCCACTGGAACTTGACCTGATCTACCATTCAACGTCGTAACTATCGAACGTGGTTATCTAAGATGTGGACCGACTAAGCCGTGATCACTCCCTCATCCGATACCTGTAAGGAACTCATGTCAATCACATGTGTAGGATCAATAATATAATGTCTCAAAACAGATACATGAAAAACATCGTTCATACGCCTCAAGGAATCAAGCAAGGCTAGTCAATAGGCCACGGGCCCCTTTCTCTTCACAATATCAAAAGGTCCCACGAACCTAGGAGATATTGTAGCTCCCTTTCCAAACTTGATCGAACTCTTATGCAGTTTAACCCACAAGAAGACTCGATCGCCGACATCGTAACTACAGTCAACTCGGTTCGCATTGGCATAACTCTTCTGTCGATCCTGCGCTTCTTTAATCCTTTATCTTATGGTTTGCATTTTCTCTTCCATTTCTTGGATCACTTCTGGTCCCACTAGGACCCTATCCTCAAGTTGATCCCAACTCAAGGGCATCCGACACAGTCGCCCGTAAAGAAACTCGAAAGGTGCCATCTTAATGGTGCTCTGGTGACTGTTGTTGTAAGCGAACTCTACTAGTGGCAAGAATTCCTCCCAACGCTTGTGTTAATCCATCACGTACATGCGTAACATGTCTTCCAAGGTTTGGTTCATTCATTTGGTCTGTCCGTTAGTCTCTGGGTGATACACAATACTAAATTTAAGTTGGGTTCCCAAGGCCTCTTGGAAACTCGTCCAAAATCATCCAGTAAACACCGATCCTGGATCGGATATAATCCTCTTAGGCATGCCATGCAACCTCACAATCTCACTGATGAAAACTCTAGCTATGTTAGGTGCCTGATACGTCGTCTGCACAAGAATAAAGTGATCACTCTTCATCAGAGTGTCTACTACTACAAAAATCGAGTCATGTCTCCTGGTCGTCAGTGGCAATTCAACAATAAAATCCATCGAAATAACCTCCCATTTCGATTAAAGAATGGCATGTGGTTGAAGTAATCCTCTTGGCTGTCTATGTTCAGCCTTTACCTGCTGGCACTCCAGACATCTGGCCACATAGTTGACTATGTCGGCCTTCATTCCCTTCCAGAAGAATAAGGGTTTAAGGTCTGCCCTCATCTTCGTGACTGTCGGGTGAGCCATGTAAACTGCTCTATGAGCCTCGCTCAAGATCAACATCCTCAACTTGTCATTTGGCGGTATGTAAATCCAACTTCTAAACCTCAATAACCCATCGCTATCAAATGAAAGTCCCTCATATCATGGTACCATCATGGTGTTTTGTCCGATAAAACCCTCAACCTCTTTGTACCAGTCATCGTCACGCTGTAAAGTGAGAATCTTCTCATGTAGATTCGTTTGAAGAGGTAACACCGAAAAGATGCGTGGTATATGATTCAAAGCATCTGCCACTCAGTTCATTGTTCCGTTTATGTAAGAAATCTCAAAGTCAGACTCGCTAAGCAATTCCGACCAACGTCGTTGTCGTGCGTTCAGGTCGCTTTGCGTAAAAATGTGTTGTAGTCCACAATGGTCAGTCTTTAATTCAATTTTTTGTCCAACAAGGTACTATCTCCAAACCTTCAAGGAATATATGATGGATAATAACTCCAAATCATGTGTCGCGTAGTTCTCCTCATGCCTTCTCAGTTTCCTCGAAATGTAAGAAATCACTCATCCATCTTGCATCAAGACACCGCCTAAACCTTCCTTAGATGTGTCTGTGCATACCAAGAAGTCTGTGTCCTTGTCAAGGACCTTTAGTATCGATGTTGTCGTCAACAACTCCTTAAGCCTCCAAAATTATTTCGCGCATTTCTCAGTCCAAACAAACTTCTTGTTTCTCTTTTGCAATTCTGTGATCGGATTTGCTATCTTCGAAAATCCCTCGACAAACCATCGATAGTATCCTGCTAAACCCATAAAGCTACGAACTTCCGTGAAATTCGTTGGTGCAGGCCATTCCATAATAGCCTCGACCTTGGCTGCATCCACGACGATACCTTCGTCGGAGATGACATGCCCTAAGTAGTGAATCCTCGATTGATAAAAAGAGAATTTGGACAACTTCCCATACAATTTGTGCTCTCGCAGACACTGTAGTACCAAGCGCAAGTGCTCGTCATGCACCTCCATCGTCCGAGAGTAGATCAAAATATCGTCAATGAATACTTGGACGAACTTGTCCAAGTACTCGTGGAACACCCTGTTCATCAAACTCATAAATACCCCTGGGGCGTTTGTCAGTCCAAACGGTAAAACAGTAAACTTGTAGTGTCCAAACCTCATCTTAAAGAAGGTCTTAGGGATGTCATCCTCCTTGATCGATAACTGGTGATACCTTGATCACAAATCGATCATGGAGAACATCATCATACCCTTCATTTGATTGAACATATCATCAATTCTCGGTAAGGGATACTGATTCTTGATCATAGCCTTGTTCAGTTGACGATATTCAATGCAAAGCCTCCACGATCCGTCCTTATTCGAAATGAAAATAACAGGTGCACCCCATGGTGACACACTAAGATGTATCAGTCCTAGGTCCAACAACTCCTTTAGTTGCATTTTCAACTCTTATAACTCCGGGGTGGACATCTGATAAGGCGTTCTTTCTATCAGTTTAGTCCTCGATTTTAGGTCTATGGTAAACTCCAACTCTCTCTTTAGCGTCATCCTAGGTAACTTCTCTAGAAATACGTCTGCAAACTCTCTCACCCCCAGAAGGTGTTCTAGACCTTCTTCTACTCCCTTCTCGTTTAATGCAAGGATCTCATAAAGCTTTCACCCCTTACGCATACTCTTTCGTAGCTGTAAGGAAGAGACTAACCTCAGGGAAACTCCATGGTTTCATCCTACAATCACACATCTCTATCCCTCATCATTGACCAAGCTCAATCATTTCATCTTATAGTTGAGTATCGCCTCATATGATTCCAACCAATCCATACCAATTACGACATCATAAGATCCTGAAATTGTGACATACAAGTTGGCCCTCATGAAAAATTCTCCGAGGTTAAGGGCACATCATGTAACCTTTCCTCCAACCTTCTGTTTGGCCCCCGAGGCCATCTCCACGAAGCTAAACTCATTCTGTTCGACTACCTTTACCTTAATCCTTTTTAGCACTGCACCAGAAATGAAACTCTCGATAGCACCGGGATCTATCAAAATACTAAGGGTCTGGTCAGCGACAGTACCTATCATCTCAAGCACAGTCGATTGATGCTCTGCCTGGTGGTTATTCACCACTGCATGAATCCAAGGGGCCTTGCCCATATCTCCCACTGTAGTGGGTCCGGTTGATCCGGACTCTCTGGTCCTCTCCACAGGATAGTCGCACTGGTAGTATGGCTCCCCACACATCCAACACCCCTTCTTCGGCCCAGTAGTCCTAGTACCTGAAGTAGAAGATGATGGACCACCGGCCTCGAACCCTGGTCTGTTCTGCTAAACAGGCCTAAACTACTGCTGCTGCTAGCAACACTGCTACTGATGTTGTAGTCCCTGATAAGGCATCGGCTACTGAGGCAGTGGTCATCAGGGTGTGGTGAAAGTGGATCCTCTCTGGAAGCCACGATATCCCGACATATGTCTCACTGGTGTCTGGTGCTGCTGTGTTCTAGATGAAACCTGCCCTATTGGTCTCACTGGAGTCCTAAACTGACCCCCACTAATAAGCTCCTCCTCTTCTATGAGGGCCTTCTGGACGACATCGTGCAAGGTTTGAGGCATCAAAATTCTAACCTTTGCATGCAGCCTGCCATTAAGGCCAAACACGAACCTGTTGACCTTAAGTTTCTTCATGTTAAGATGCAGAGAATACCAGAGAAACTTCATAAAATGTGCCTCATACTTGGACACCGTATGACCTCCCTGTCGTAAGGCGTTGAACTCATTGAGCTGATGCTTAATGAATTCCTCTGAAAGGTACCTATCTTGGAACCGTTCCTCAAATAGTTCCCATGACACATCTTTGACGACCATGTTCAACTACGGTAGGAGTGCCTTCCACCATAGA
Source organism: Picea engelmannii (assembly GCA_009831015.1). Classification (NCBI taxonomy): domain Eukaryota; kingdom Viridiplantae; phylum Streptophyta; class Pinopsida; order Pinales; family Pinaceae; genus Picea; species Picea engelmannii. The sequence goes on from ML778985.1 coordinate 1,270,924, forward strand.
AGAGCACTCCCCTTCAGTTGAAAGACTTCCATGCGGACCTTCATGTTGGAGGTATAATCACGAAGTGCAAAGCACATCGCCATGTTCTCCAACCATGCCTCGGCGGCTGCGCCATCGAGGACACCAAAGAACTAGAGAAATTTGACCTTCTCGAGTTCATAGTGAATACTACCAGTAACGGTCGATGCACGCAACGGAACCTCAGCGGGTGCCAGTGCCCTGGCCTCATCTCTGTCCAAATGGCTGATTAGTGCCTCGGACATGGAATGAAAGGATCTCATCATCCCAACTACATCGCCAACTGCTATCTTCTCCTGTCCAAGAACCTGCTCGTCTCCCTAGGGGTTAGACCCCTTCGGCATGGATGCTACTAGGGGCGTCGCGCCTCCTCCCCTAGCACCTCGTCGTCTGCCTCCATAGTACCCTCTAACCATAATTACCTGCACGCACACAATCAACTCGATTAGCAATAGTATAATCAATTCATGTCAACGAAAGCTGTAGCGATCCCAAGTCGTGGGTCGAACCCACTCTGATACCATATGTAACGCCGTCCTCGTTACGACAACAAACCTCATATAACAAGTGCAATTTTTATTTTTATTTTATTTTAGAAGTGTGTGCGTGCATGTACAAGGGAAACAAACACATTCGACTCTATGTCGCCACCCGACGATGAACAAGACGCAAACCACGATGAACACAACAAGATGACATAAGACACACAATAATTAACTGCATGCATTTAACGACAATCAATTGACAATAAGTAAGACTGACTACCCACCCGTCCTAGCCTACGATTGTTAGGACCTCCAAGACACATAAGCAACGCTCAAGCCCAGGGTCCCATCGATTTTAACCATTTATGGTCATAGGGATGGCGACTCTTCTGAGGAACATGGAGGTGTCTACATCCTACCCGACACAAGCAACCCAAGCACATGGAAGGTTTACCAACCAAGTACAACATTATTTAAATGAACAACAACCCTCATTTACTAACTCAGAATAATTTATTGTACTTAATTCAAGGACATTCCACCATATATGTTTATCAATAACAATAAAAATTACAATAACGCTGCCATGAAATAATAAACACATTACATTTATATCACATTAATGTTGTGATGCAAATGCGCCACCTAGGCCGCGTTCTCTTCCTCAGGACCTTCACTTCCTTGGCCCGAAGAGCTGAAATACTCTTCAAATCCCTTACCGGGACTTTACTACACCCACATAACTCTCCTTATGATCTCCCTTTGTCCTATCGGGAAATTGGGCCTCGCGTGATCGCGAGTCCTACACCCACAAGATCGGGTCTTACAAATACCTGAACCTTGATGAATATTCTCCAAATGTTTTCAGTGCTCCTATCGGGAATTTTCCCCGTCGGGAAATCGCCACTTGTGTTGTCGTAGAAAACTCGCCTTCCAAATCCCCGATTCACGATGACCTGTCAGTCAACACTGACCTTATCCCAATTTATCGGGACTTTGGTTCTATCGTGACTTCGCTACTTGCGACCTCCAGCACTCGGTTCCCCAACTCCCGAGTCCCGATGTGCCGAGATGCTGATACCCTCCTTTCGCACTTTCGCAACATCGCGTCCTCGCCTCTTTTAATGCAATTCCTTGCAGCTCCAACTCACGAACCTATGCGTTTGCAATATATCAATGCTACTTGGCGTTGACCCCTGACAAGGCTCGACCCCCCAACACCTATCCTATACCCTGGTGCCTATGGCCCACACTCCAGTAGTGATCGGGAAATCACGTTTCGGGATATCGTGATTCCCGTAACACTTGTTCACGGACCCTTCCAAGCCCCGATCTATGATAAGGATGACACCTGTCCTCCACTGGAATACTATGACTGTGGGACCGTCACATTTCAGGATTTCGTGACTTCTCCTGTCATGAATTTCTCTTCACCGAGAATCCCGATACGTCGATTCCCGATGCACATGCGAACTCTCTCCTCCATGATACCGCTTCCTCGTCGCTCTATCAGGTATCGCGAAATCGCGACTTCTAATGCAACAGCTCCCTTGTACGCGGGAACCCCGAAATGTCGAACCCCGACTCTCCGGGATTTCCTGCCACGTGTCCTTTTTGAGATCAACGGCTCTGATCCTCTCTCGGGATTCGAGACTTTCAAGCCTTCAATCCTTACCCTTTGAAGAACCCGATGCTCCGGTATCCCGATGACTTCGATCGAGACTTCTCCTCTGTAACCCTAGTCTTAACCTCGGCACAACTTCTCGAGATCTGACAGCTGACAGGATTTCGTGACTTTCTTCAGCGAATCCTAACCGTCGATTTCTCCCTCCTTGAGGGATTCTTAGCACAAAAATCTTCTGTGCAGCCTTTCGATAATTTCGCAGGCCTTGTTCCTCCTGAACTTTCTCCAGCTTCCACAATCTCTTAGGAAAAAGAGATCTCTGAGCACGCACTTGCAACTCTTACTTGAAACCTTTCACGGTGCAAGAACCCGGTGCTCTCCTTTGTAATACCACGAAGGCACTATAACTCTTGAGCTTTTCCACTCTGATTCCTTTAGAGGAATTTGCGCGCACTCCCTGCGCTCAACGTTCAACAACTTCCCAAGTCTTGAATCTTTCCGACTCTGTGCACTTCCTGCAGTAGCAGTCTTTAATCTCCCTTTGCTCAGATTCAGAACTGAGACTTCTTCTTCAGCTTGCGCACTCTTTGCATGGATTCAACAACCTGTTTCCACTTCCGGGTGAATGAGAACAAAAGTTAAAATACTGAGCCTTCATCGACACACTCCTTGCGGATGAATTCAACTGCACACCTTGCAGGAATCTCCTGGCTCAAATAGAAAAACAATTGAAAGTCATTCCATCTCCCCTTCAGACTTCAGGTTGAAACATAAATTCACATGCACAACATATAGCAAGCAAATGCATATTAAGAAGAAAACATTCATGAGCACATAAACAATATACCCAGAGAAACAACACCAGCCATGAGTTTGAATCAAAACTTTCTTCTATTAATTCAAATGCCTGTACATGGGTGTTCTTCATACACTATTCTTTGCTTTCTCTTCTCTTTTCCTGAATGCTTCCATTATTTTACAATGGTACAATGAGGGTGTCTATATCCATTTTCCCTCTCGAATCTCTAAACTATCAAATCTAGACTTAAATCATATCTACCAGCATTAAGTAGATTAAATGCCTCCTATCTACTTTAGACAAGAGCGTTTGGCTTGAGGTCTGATACAATATACAAAAGGCGCTCCTTCATAAATGGTTCCTTAAAGGTTTTGTGCTTCATTTCCAAAAAGAAGTTTTCCAAGCAATATGTCATGTGTTAAAAAACACATGCATTGGCTCCACGCTCGCTTTGGTAATTGCGATGCTCCTGCATCATACTCCTTGGCTTGAAAGATTTCATGGGCTCCTGTCCATGAGCTTCTACATGGTCTGTCCATGTCTTTGAATCTTGCTTCTCTTTCCCAGATGACATCTTCCACTGGATGGTTTTTCCATTTCACCAGATACTCAAAGTATTGCTTCCGTCTGGTCTTTTTGCTCACTCTCTTGTCAAGTATACGCTCCATCTGTGGCTTTTCTACAATCGACATCCGCTTCTGCCACTGGATTTCTGGTTGTTCATCATTTCCAGCTCCTGTTTTCTCAGCCTTATATGGATATAAGTCTGAGACATTGAACGTCGGAGATATTCCGATGCCATCTGGCAACTCAATCTCTTAAGCGTTTTCTCCCAATTTCTTTAGGACTCTGCATGGCCCAATTTTCTTCATTTTCAGCTTATTATATGTTCCCCTTGGGAACCTTTCCTTCCTCAGATGTTCCAGAACTAGATCACCAACTTCGAACTGAAATTATCTCCGATGCTGATCTGCTCTGCGCTTATATTCCTGGTTTGATTCCAGCAATCGTTCCTTCACCCTGCTGTGAAGTTCCTTCATCGCCTCTGTGAATTCTTCAGTGCTTGCGCTCTTAGTCATTATCTGCTCTGAATCCCTCAGTTTAGATACTCCTCTTGGCTACCTGCCATATACAATATCAAATGGACCTTTTCCTGTTCTCATGTTCACTGAGTCGTTGTATGCAAACTCTGCCTATGGCAACACATTGTCCCAGTGTTGACGGGCGAAACAGTCCATCCGTCAACTGGGAGAGTGGAACCGGTCTGGGGTTGTCTAAATAACCCAAGCCGTTTGGAATGGACCACCCTGACGAGTTTAATGGCTCCGTTGGCCACTCTAAGGTCTCGTATGAAAACCAAAGAGAAAAGTGATCTGAGCTAAATAATCTAAACTAAGGAAACTAGAAACTAATAAAGCAAACTAAACTAACTACACTAATCTAACTATGAACTACTAACTATTTGTATATACAATATACTAACTATGATTATAATAACTCAAATCAACTGCCTAATTATCAGCTGTGTTATTCCTTATTCACAAATGTACACTATGGACAGCCTACAGATTTGATTAAAACCTGCAAAACTCATGTGTTCGCTGCACTGAGACAGCCAAGAATCTATTTTTTATCTTTTATGTTTTATGAAAAGGAAATAAAAACTACTAAAATCAAACAATCTAATCTATCTTAATGATATTAAACGATGTAATATAAATATAACTAAACTATCATTTATATTAAACTACTTAACATAAACAGTAAACGCCTAACTAATTGACCTGGAAATGCTCCAAGTCTGTCCTGTGTATGATTGCTTCGTAAGCTGGTTGGAGGAAGAAACTCACACCGTTTAGCCCTTAAGCTTCTCGCAAAGGATCAGCTATGATGATTCCTGAAGTAGGTTACAGGACAAACAGGACATAAAAGAAATCATAACAATTTTCTGATTATAAATTCGTGCAAAAGGGAAACCTATTATGCAGCAAACTTATATATGATAATTCAATTCATAAAGAAGACAAAGCTATCATTCATAAACTGAATCCTTAACTGTTATGTC
>ML778986.1:0-21611 GCA_009831015.1 Picea engelmannii
TATGTTTATAATTTGTTAGAGTTTGTCTGTCAACTATACATTTAAGACGATAAGTACTGGGAACTCTTTTCGTTTACGCTTGTAACAGTTTCGTTCATGTTTTTTATGCAGATCCCTACACAACTCTATACGGCAGTGGTAAGAAAATATTATGAGTTGCCTGGTTTCTCTATGTCCATTTCTATCGTCATATTGTTTGTTTTATTTCTGGATCGGTATTTAATCACCCGATCTTCTTATCTGTACAGATGTATACCATTACCACTGTGGTCCTAGGTTGGCAAGCTGTATATTATGGCTATATCTGCAAGTGGTGGAAAGCCAGGAAAGCTAAGTCATCGCCCAAGGTATGGTATATGATATGATTTTAACGTGCTTATTATAACAAATTAAGTAGTTATATTGATGGATAACGCCGTGTTTCTGTAGCAGAAACAGCAAGAAGACGTTACAAGCAATGATCGGTTCAGGCAACGTGAAAACACAAAAGCAGAACCGGTGAACGTATCAGAAAGTATAGCTTATTCTGCCGACCTAGCCATGAAAAGAGATGCAGATCTGGAGAAATTCTCTACTGGGAATCTTGCGTCTAGTTTACCTATTCCTTCTATTTCGCCAGGCCATGAGAGATCCATTGGAAGGAATCTATATTACATGTAAATAACATACTTTGCATCCCTTGCTATTGGTCTTCATTATTGCAAATCTAGTAAGGGTTTTATGTCTTGAAAACCCTTGTCTTCTTAGTTTTTCACCATGAATCAAATCATATGATGCTAATGGATTTCATTAACTGTTTTATCTGTCAGGTCTGCAAGATCTCTAGCAAGCAGCCATACTCCTACGCCCGGTTCATATCTGGCTTCACCATTCCGTGGGTCAGGTCGAAGTTCTCCGACCTTTACATTAAACCGGGCAGCTGTAGACGACGAAGGATTGCTCACCGACCTTGTTTCTACAGATTATAAGAATTCAAAAACCACGCTACGCAGTGTAGGTTTTCATCAACATTTCACATAATATTCAACAGCTCTCTTCTGTCAGAGGAATGCTTGTGGCAAAGTTTCAAAAATTTTCTCTCTTGTTGTGCCCAGGTTGCTGCAACATTATTCTTTGTTGGTGGACTGAATTTCTTCCATCTACTTCATGTTCACAACACTACTACGACTTTTGATTCTACTAAGGTTGAAAGGGCATCAGTTGTACTAACAGGGAGGAGAATCTTGCAGGTATGGATTTTAGTTAGCAGTATAAAATTTATGATATGTTAATTAGATCCATTCCAATTCTGGATCTTCCGGGGGAACAAATCTTTATGAGAGATAAAACTTTTTTGAATTGAAAAAAATAAGTGTTCATTAGATCTATTTTGATTCTGGATTTTAAGTATTTAAAGGAAACAAATATTTATTAGAGTTAACTTTTTTGATATTTCAAAAAATTGATGAAAGAAATACATCTGAAAGATTTTATTTCTCCTTTCATATCTTCATAGACCTGGAGTTAAAATTAATCCCAAACTTGTAAATTACTTTATTTTATTATTAAACCCAAAAAAGATATTGTAAATTTATTTTATTTGAGGAGGAAATTATAATCTTCCCTATGCTAGGTTCTAGAATAATTACTTTATTTTATTATTAAACCCAAAAAAGATATTGTAAATTTAATTTATTTGAGGAGGAAATTATAATCTTCCCTATGCTAGGTTCTAGAATACACCTCTATATGCAATGATTCAATTAATGGATGCTTAGATTTAAAAGTTATTAAAAACGCAACTAGAATTTTTCATTGATGTTGTGCAATTTCAGGGAGTCAATTCGTTTACAGCCAGGACCGTAATGATACATGAACAGTCGACGAGTCCAGTAGGAACATATTTGGGGTGGCTAATGGCTGCTATCTATATGGGTGGACGGCTTCCACAAATCTGTCTAAATGTAAGATTTCAAAATCCGCTTTCAAATGCTGGAGAGGATTTGATGACTGTATATATAAATTCTAGAAGTTTTGAATTTGTGCATTGGATTTTATAAGTAGAACTAACTATAGTATCCATGATAAATTGATGTAACAGGCACAACGAGGAACCGTTGAGGTATTTTTATGCTTATAGATCTGAATAGTTTCACATGGTATATACTGCTGGATTGGGAGATATTTATAATTTATGCTGAATATGTTTTCAGGGTCTAAATCCATTGATGTTCATATTTGCGATAATTGGTAATGCAGCCTATGTGGTAAGGTAATTCTACTATCCTCTTGTTTTTTGAGACTGAATTGTTTCATTGGTATTCAAACTATTATGAAAGATAAATTGCTAAACTTTATCTCTGTAATCTACTTGTTGATGTAGGAAATGCAGCATTGTTAATTATATTATTCCTCTTGTTTTTTAAAACTGAATTGTTTCATTGCTCGGAGTATTCAAACTTTTATGAAGGAGAAATAGTTAAATGTATAACTGTAGTCTGCTTGTTGATTTATGCAATGCAGCATTGTTGTGAGGACTTTGGAATGGAGAAAACTAAAGCCAAATATGCCATGGCTTGTGGATGCTGCAGTCTGTGTGCTTTTAGATTGCCTTGTATCCTTTTACAATATGCAAGGACTATCACATGTTAGAATTGATTCTCTCATTTTTGGGTAATGGTTTTTGTTGTGTTTGTGATTATTAGGCAGAGGGATCCTTAACAAATTTGTGTAGATTGTGGTTCAATTTATCTATTATAAGAGTAGGAGGTCTGATGATCATGAAGATTGTAACGGTGGAGATTATGTGGCAATCAAGCTGCCTGGATCATCAAATTAGGGTTTCGATGCATAGAAGTTGGATTATTTCAATCCAGCTCACTTCAAATGATGCGTGATAACCGGGTCCGCTGAGGTGAGACAACTATTCATAGTGAGATGACGGTGCAATTGCAGACAGAGCTCGCTCATTGTTGAGAATCGAAACAAACTAAGCGTGGGGGATTACAATGACTGTCAAAAGTTGAAGAAAGTTAAAAAGACAGATCTCTATATATGACCATTGAATTGAATGTGCATTGACAATAATTTTGTCATATGCATTGACAATTTTTTATTTTGTCAAAGCATGTGATTGTAGCCTGTGTGAGACATCTTTATATTATTTTTTAATATAAAAACAATAAAATATTTTTTTATTTTTATTTAAGATTAGGGAAATGTAGATATCCAATTTTTCTATGTATTTAAATCTATTTTAATAAAATATTTTTAAATTTTTATTTAAGATTAGGGAAGTGTAGATGTCCAATTATTCTCCGGATTTGAATTTATTTTAAGAAATAGATTTTCTTAAACCTTAAACCCATTCAAGTTATATCATTAAATATAATATTATTTTTAATAATTAAATAAAAGTTATAAATAGAAAGGTTAGGCTATAAATATAGATTATTATTTTTAATAATCAAATAAAAATTATAAATAGAAAGATAACATTAAATAGAATATTATTTTTAATAATTAAATAAAAGTTATAAATAGAAAGGCTAGGTTATAAATATAGATTATTATCTTTAATAATTAAATACAGATTATAAATAGAGAGATAAGGTTATAAATAGAAGAATATTTTTCTAACTAATAAAAATCTCTAATATATAATTGGTTAGTTGATAGTTATAACATTTTTATTATATGTTTAAAAAATTGACATTTTTATTATTTGTATTATTGTAATTATGATGTTTTATGTTATTAGTCCTTGCTTAAGGTATAGAGGGACTATAGCAATCTATAATTCGTTGACTTTATATTAATTTGTCTTTTGACTAAAAATATTTGCATAGTATCTATTGTTGGAATTAGGGAACTAAAAAAATGATTTTTATATAATAAAAAATACCATATATGTCATGATCTTGGATAACAGATTGGAGGTCTTATTTCCAACTTCGTTATTCCCAATGTTTGATATGTTAGCATTTCCAAATTTTTTAATCGACTTTTGTGAGTTTTTTCTTTTCTTGAAATGATAGAATATTATTTTTAATAATTAAATAAAAGTTATAAATAGAAAGGCTAGGTTATAAATATAGATTATTATCTTTAATAATTAAATAAAGATTATAAATAGAAAGATAAGGTTATAAATAGAAGTATATTTTTCTAACTAATAAAAATCTCTAATATATCAAAGTATTTGGTTAGTTGATAGTTCCAACATTTTTATTATATTTTTAGAAAATTGGCATATGTATTATTGCAATTATGATGTTTTATATTATTAGTCCCCGAAGGCATAAAGGGACGATACAGATCCATAATTTGTTATATCTATTGTTGGAACTAGGGAACTAAAAACATTGATTTTTATATAATAAAAAATACCATATATGTCATGATTTGATTGGATAACAGATTGGAGGTCTTATTGTCAGTTTCGCTATTCCCATTGTTGGATATGTTAGCATATTCAAATTTTTTGATGGACTTTTCTGAGTTTTTATTTTTTTCTTAAAATGTTTGGATATCCAAAGTTTTGTAGATGGAGATTCGGTTTTTTATTAGTCGACTTCATATTAGTTTGTCATTTGAATAAATTTTCTTTTTTACATAGCCTCTATTGTTCGAACTATTGTTACTATTTTTTATTTTATAAATGTTTTTGCATACATAACAGACCTGTCACACTGCATTCTTTCTTAAATGTTTATAGAGCATACTTGACAGATTTAAATGTTTACTTAACATGCCTCACAACCTTAAATGTTTACTTAACAAGCTTGTTACAATACATTTTCTTCCAATTTTTTTTTATATGCAATGTTCTCTACAATGAATATGGGAAATATTGTTCTTCAACGACATTGCTGGTTCACTGGTTCATGCTTGCTTCTTGTTTGTTCACTGATTCCTTATTTTCCTGTTGTTGTTATTCTTGTTTGCCTGTTGGTCTTGTTGCAGTTTGCACGCTTGGGATTCTGCGACCGTGATTGGAACTGGCCTTCTGTTGTTCCCCATTGATGGGCAGGTTTGGGTGTCATGTTTAGCTTCGCTTGCTATTTGCGGTTTGTAGGTGGGAAATTTGACTACTGGGGGATGCCTGAGTCAAAATCCTCTTGCAGAACATCTTTGTATGTGAGGAGAAAGTACAATTTCCTTTTCCTATATGTCACTGTGGATGTGATGGAGGTAGGTTTTGTGTCCAACATTGACGATCAGGAACAAGACGAAGAAAAAATTGCAGTCCTGCTTCTCTGGTCGTAGTAATCACATACAAAGATGGACTCCAAGAGGATTTTGATCGCTCCCAGTATTGAAAAATACAAACCGTGTAAAACACCCCTTTCTTAATTGCTTGCACAGTAGCAGGCCTTTGGACGGTCCTGACAGTTTTGAATGTTTACCTAACAGGTCTCACAGTCTGAAATGTTTGTTTAACAGATGTGTTACAATACATTTTTCTTTGAATTTTTTTATACAATTTTGTGTTCAGTGAATTTGGCCAATATTGTTCTTCACCGACATTCCTGGTCGGCTGGTTGGTTCTTACTTCTTGGTTCGTTGGATGCTTCTTATTGTTGTTTGATTCAACTTTGCAGGGTTGAGGTCCTGCAACTGCAGTTGGGCCTTTTGGTGCTTCTTCACTGGGTTGTTATTTGTTGCTTGACGTTGTTTGCTTCAACTTTTCAAGGTTGGGGTCCTGCATCTGCAGTTGGATCTGTTGTTACAGTTTGTGGACCAGGTGTTGCGCTTCTGTCCTTCTCCATTCACCGGTTAGTCTCATTTTTTGCGGTTGCATTCTTGCATTGCTTGACAGGCCTGTTGCAATACATTTCCGTCCTTCATTTTTTCTTCTGCAATGAATATGGGTGATATTGTTCTTTGGCGACGTTCCTAGTTCATTGGTTTCTTCTTTCTTGTTGCTTGTTGATTGGTTTCTTGTTTGCCTATTGTTGTTGTCATTCCCCATTGACGGGCGGGTTTTGTTGCTAGATTTACATTCGTGTTCATTTTTTGTTGTTTTCTATTTCCATTTTGCAAGTGAAAATTTTAAATGTTGGAGATGCCTCCATCAAAATTCTCTTCCAGAACATGTTTGTATGCAAAGAGAAAATCCAATTTCCTTTTTTTTTATGTCAGTGGGTGTTATGGAGGTGTACCAATTGCTGATACAGAATGCCAACTGTGAAAAACTGAAGCTTCCTTAAATGTTTTCACAATGGGAGGCCTTTGCACGGTCCTTATAGTCTTGCATGTTTACCTGTCAGGGCGTTTTACAATATATTCCTCCAATTTTTTTATACAATCTTGTTTGCAGTAAATTTGGACAATATTGTTCTTCACCGACATTCCTGGTTGACTAGTTGATGCTTGCTCGTTGGTTCGCTGGATGTTGATTATTGTTGTTTGATTCAAGTTTGCAGAGTTGAGGCCCTGCAACTGCAATTAAGCCTCTTCGTACTTGTTTCTTCACAATCACATCTCCACTTGGAAAACACAAATTGGAACATGGTTTTACAGTTGGCTCCCCCAAAAATACTACTAAGATAAAATAATATGAAAAATTTTGTAGTGGATATAAACAACATCTCTTTTGATTTGAACTAGACTTTGTCGAGCTCCAACTATATTTCATAGCTGACAATGTTTTTTCCATAGTTAATGTTTTTCTATGGGTTCATAGTTATGAGACTAAGTGTTGTTGTGTGAGTGATAAATTTCTTCTCTCCCTTTCTTTTTCCTCTTCTAAAATTGCTCATTTTCCCCTTTTGTTCTTCCCCTCTATTATGCATTTTTGGTTCTATACTTTGTCACGTTTATGTGGTTGCGAGTTCCTGGGGTGGAGAATTGACAAATCATCATTTCCATCTATATCTTCACATCACGAGTTCGTCCGATTGTCGTTCGTTTGCATACTTAGCTAATTTCTTCTAAACTTGCCCATTTTTTCCTTTTGTTCTTACTCTCTATTATGCATTTTTAGTTCTATACTTTGTCACGTTTCTGTGCTCGTGGGTTCCTGGTGTGGCAAACCGACAAATTGTCATCTCCATATATATCTTCACATCACGATTCCGACTAACCACCGTTCGTTTGCATACTTAGCCAATTTTATGAATGCAGGTTCGCAGATAGGTGCTATCGAACTCTGGTAACCCGTGCTTGAGGGATACATATTTCACCCAAAACTTTAGTGCTCTACAATTTGACTCCAGACTCCTCGAAATTGCAAGCCTGACTCTACCTATGATGACTCTGTTTATCTGAAATGCCTTTCCATACTTAGTCGAGTCTTCAAAATTTTGCAAGTTCATAAAATTTTAAAAGCATTTTTCACTCCCCTCCATCCCCACCACCTTTTGTCCTTCCCAATGCACATTAATTATGATTTTACTATTGACAACCTACTAGACAGGTTTGGAAATATTGGATTTAATAAGCAGAAAGCTCGAGGACATTTCCCATTAAAATGTATTATCAAGCGAATATTATGGGATCTGATAAAAAAAATTGCGTCCATTTTGAATTTGCAAAAAGTGTTGGTTATTTTAGTTTTTTAAAGGCATCATCATAGTAATAGTGTAATATTATACTACCATGCTTCCATCCACAAATGTGTCATCCACAAAGGTCTTGACATCATGTCCCTCTTTAATACTGTGCATATATTACAGGTTGTCATATTTGAGAATCTGCTTGCATATGGGAATGCTAACTCGTGTTATTAGTGACTATTCAACATACATATTCAAAAATATTGGCATTAATAAGAGAAAAGATAGAGGGCATCTTCCATTAAAATGAATTAAACCAAAATTTACGGAAGATTATACTATCATTCTCCAGCGTTCATTTTAAATACTTATTCCCATTTCTCTCTATCATCGAAGAGTTGGGATTTAAGGTGCCTTCGTTGTAATGTTCCTGGTCATGGACATGTGAGAAAACTTAGAGATGTCTTTCAGGCCCAATTGAAAGAGGAGGGAATGGTTTTATGTGACATCATCTTTGAGCGAAGAAAAATCTGTTATCCAACAGAAACTTAAACACACAAAAAAAATCAAGTATCTTGTGATTGGTGTTCTTCCTGTATTCGATGCTTTCGTTGGTTGAAAGGCCTGCCTGAAGATTTGTGTGTTGAAATTCTTTGTTTTCTTACTGGGATTTGGAAGGGACTTTCAGGTCACCTGCAAATGATCCTTCATTGAAGTATATAGTCTCATACTTCAATGAAGGATCATCCACAAAGGTCTTGACATCATGTCCCTGTTTAATACTGTGCATATATTACAGGTTGTCATATTTGAGAATCTGCTTGCATATGGGAATGCTAACTCGTGTTATTAGTGACTATTCAACATACATATTCAAAAATATTGGCATTAATAAGAGAAAAGATAGAGGGCATCTTCCATTAAAATGAATTAAACCAAAATTTACGGAAGATTATACTATCATTCTCCAGCGTTCATTTTAAATACTTATTCCCATTTCTCTCTATCATCGAAGAGTTGGGATTTAAGGTGCCTTCGTTGTAATGTTCCTGGTCATGGACATGTGAGAAAACTTAGAGATGCCATTCATGCCCAATTGAAAGAGGAGGGAATGATTTTATGTGACATCATCTTTGAGCGAAGAAAACTCTGTTATCCAACAGAAACTTAAACACACACAAAAAAATCAAGTATCTTGTGATTGGTATTCTTCCTGTATTCGATGCTTTTGTTGGTTGAAAGGCCTGCCTGAAGATTTGTGTGTTGAAATTCTTTGTTTTCTTACTGGGATTTGGAAGGGACTTTCAGGTCACCTGCAAATGATCCTTCATTGAAGTATATAGTCTCTTCCAACAACACAGATTTGGCAAGTGTATCAAATTCTACAGACCACACAAGAATTTATCTTTCGTTAGAGGAGTCACACATACTGTGTCTTGCAAAATGGTCTTGAATATTCAAAAACGATGTGAAATATTACTCCATTCGCGAATATACTCAGAAGGAAATTATAAATTTGGATCATCGCACGTATGAGAAACTGTATGGGTGGTTGAATCAACATCCTGAAATTACAAGAGTTTCTATTTCGAAGTTTTTTGAGCTACTTTTGGGTGTGGTAACAGACTTGACAAAAAGTCATATTCTTTGTCAAAGTTTGTTCAACGTCCTCTAGATGTAGTAACAGACTCCACATACAATCAAATTTCTATCGCTACTACACATTTTGTTTCACTATTCCTATGCATATGATTGCATCTAAGTCAATGAGCTTGCCCCTCCTTGCATGAATATTCTCCTCCTACTTGAAGGTGGGTATATAAACAGGGAACGACGCTCTCAATATTTTCTAATTCCTGCATGGACATGTAACTGGGAAAAGTTAATGGCAAGGAATTTTTTATTTTGGACTTTGCAACACTTTCTGAAGATTACTTTATACTACCACCTTCTACAAGAATTTTGGCATGCTCACATAATGTTTTGGTTTCTAAAAATCACCTTTTACTACCACCTTCATGTAATCATTTCATTCTTTAGAAGAGACCTTAATGTAGTGGTGTATTCCAGAGTTGTTTCCACCTAATATCAATCTTCCTACTATTTTCCTTGCTTTGGATAAGGAAAATGCATTTATTTTTTTGCAGTGGATCTGATATTTAATAAAAAAAAAGAATTTATTGAACAATACAATTTCTTTTTTTTTTAAATATAGAACAATGTGTTTTTTGAACACATGGTTGTTCGAAAAGTTTTAGCCATTGTTTGGGATTCACGTCCTTCAAGGATGTTAATTAATCACACTATTAATATTGCTTGTGCCAATGCAATTGATCCATCGTCCACTATGGAAATTACATTAACATTGCAATGCTAGATAATAGATGTTTGACATGTACCTAATGTCAAGGTCATTATCGCACAGGACACCCAACATCCAAATATTTCTGGAATCAAAGCAACATTATAGTTGTCGTGACAAATAAACACTAAAGTCGATGTTCTTTGCAGGTCTGACAATCCTACAGTCTAAGTGATTTGACAATGACATCCCTGCATGTTCACCACATTGTTGCACTCCAGTCAATAACACTGTTCCCATTTCCACCACCAGTGTCGATGTCCGAAGTCGAAGCTATCTGGAGCCTGGGGTCACCGCCAGTGTGGATTCCTGAAGGTGAAACTACATGGAGTCTTGGATCACAACTTCTTACACTTGACATTAGTATCAGTAGTGATCGAAATTTGATTGTATGTTGAGTCTGCTACTACATCAAGAGGCCGCTCAACACTCTTTGACATAGAAACGGGTTGTTTGTCAAGTTTGTTACAAATTTGGCATAAAACATTATGTAATTTTAGAATGTTGATTCAAACGCGCATATAGTTTCTCACGTTCGTGAGTATCCAATTTTATAATTTCCTTCTGAGTGTATTTGGGCATGGATTAATATTGGACGTCACTTCTGAATATTCCAGACCATTTTGTGGGCCGCGATGTCTGCCACCCCTACGAGGAAAGATATATTATGATGTGATCTGCAGCACTTGATACACTTGCTAGATTTGTTATGCTCGAAGAATCTATCTACTTCAGTAGATGAACATTTTGAAGTTGAATTGGATGTCCCTTCCAATTTACAGCAATAAAACAAAGAAGTTCAACATATAAATCTTCAGGTAGGATTTTCAACCAAACAGATGATTGAATACAGGGAGAATCGCAGTCACAACATACTTGAATTTTTTTTCTCTCATATTTTGTTGGCTAATGAGATTTATTTCCCCCAAAGATGACATCGCATAAAACAACTCCCTCATTTTTGAATTGGGCCTAAATCACATCTCTAAGTTGTCTCAGATGTCAATGACCAAGAACATTACAAGGAAGGCACCTTGAACTACAAGTTTTCGACAATAGAGGGAAATTAACACTTAGAAAAGTATGGAATGTTGAATAACCAACCAATGTAGGCATGCCATATCTAGAAGAGACAAGCTATTCAAAAAGTTGGGATAGATCTAGCTGGAAGCACCAATGAAGTCCAAGACCCGAAATTGATATTCAAATCATTTTTTACGAATCAAGCATTTGATGATCAAGTTGAAATCTATAAAAGACTGTCCACATGCTTCATTATTGTACATATTTTCTTTTTTTTGTCGGCGGTAGGACCAATCACAGTCATTATGGAAAATAATCTCAGTTATATTTTGTAACCCAGTTTATTTGAATATAGAATATTTGAGGTTTTTGTATGGTGTTTTCCAATCTCTGGTATTTTATTTTATTTTATTTTGTACTTTTTTTGTGTGTCGTTAAACATGGACGATAAACTTTTCTTTCTGCTGCCCAACACTTCGATTTAAATAAAGGCTACTTTGTTCGCTCCTTACATTTTACATGGAAGAATAATTTTTCATAGGCCATACTTATGTGGAACCTGCCCTATACTGAAAGAAAGAAATGGGAGGACTCGACCTGCTTTCATTCTTTGGGGTCCCATAAATAGAATGAATTAATGAATCTATTTCAACAAGGCAACTCAAATGTTGATGTCATGTTCCTGTTCAATATTTTGCATATATTACAACTTCTTCTATTTGATAATATCCGTGCATATAAAAAATGTTGTTTCATATGTGTGTGTGTGTGTATATATATATATATATATATATATATATATATATATATATATATATATTCTCTTTCTATTGCTTATGGGTTTCAATGAAATTTGTGAACCAAACAACATCCTGCAAATTGGAAGATGCTTTACATTTGGATCGGAAATAATCTATTAATATATATTAATATGAATACTATTGGAATACATAGAAACACTTTCTCTTTAAACTTTCCATGTTTTCTCCCCCTCTATTATCCCTTTGCGGTTCTATATTTAGTTGCATCTCTATGATCATGGCCTCCTGGATTCGTGGATTGGAATATGCTCATATTTATATATACCTTCACACCATGAGCCCGATTGACCGTGGTGCCTTTCAATACTTAGCCAAGTATCTGACCACCGGGTCCCAAGTTTGCGGTATCCAACACTTATGTCCCTTGTTCCGTGATCTACAATTTATGCTTTTACTAGTGATAACTCACTAGGGGTTCAGAAATATTGGCATTAATAAACAAACAGTAGATGTTTTTCTGTGAGATACATAGCCCTTTTTTCCTTTTCTTCTTCCTGTGTATTATCTCTTTCTGGTTATATACTTAGTCGCCTTTCTATGATAGCGGGTTCTAGGGTTGGTGGGCTGAGAAATTTTCATCTCCATCTATATCCTCACATGACGAATCTGACTGACCGTTGTTCCTTTCCATACTTAGCCAATTTTATGGTCGCGGTTGCTGGGTTGGCACTTTCGAACTCTATTGCTTCTTGTTCCATGATATACATCTTGCTCTCAAAACTTTCATGATCTACAATTCCACCACAAAATCCTCGAAATCGCAAGCTTCACTCTACCAGGGTTCACAAATGTTTCAAATCATCTATCTCTACGACCGTCATTCCTTTCTATACTTAGCCAAAATTTTCCACATGTTCCGTGATATACATCTTGCACCCAAACAATTCTCTGATCTACAATTCCACCCCAGGCTCCTCCAACTCGCAAAATTCACTTTACCTGAATTCATAAAAAGTTTCAAACCATTTATGGCTCTCTTCCATACTCGCCACAATCACACCCTTCCCAATGCACATTAATTATTTCAGCTTCTAAATTAACTTCCATTGTTCCATGACCTACAAATAGCACCCAGACCTCTGCCATATACAAATTGACTACCGGACTCCAACAATGTCCCTTCTTCCGTGTTACACATTATGCATTCAAATGTTCCAAGCGATACAATTTGACAGTCGAGGCCTCACATCTTCTAGGGAGACCTTGTCACCCGATTTTGGATCCTTGGGTTGGCGGGCTCACGAAATATCCAGTTCCTAGTCACTATTTCCTGTGCCGACCATCTTCATACTTCTTTCCAAATATGCAACAAAAAAGTTTTAATGCTAAGACACCATCATGAAACAACCGTAAAGATCATCATTAATTAGAAAAATCCTCGAGGACTAACCATCCCTACATACCTTGTCCAAAAACATGCAGAGAAGTTCTTTCCAGGTAATGGGAAAGATATTAAAAATTTCAATATATTAGAGAAAACAAGTCCGGGAAACCGTTTCCCTATTCTATACTTGGACACTTTTTCAATTGCGGGCTCCCGGATTGACGACCTCAAATTTGTGTTTTGAACCTTCCACAACTTGCAAACAATTCCTGGAGTTCCGCGATATACAATTTGTCCACAAGAATGCCCCATCAGGAGCCTGACCGTCCTCCATTCCTTTCAATACTTAGCCCCAAGTTTGATGTATCTCCATGACATGGTACATTTACTTTGTATTGAGTCCAGCCTACAATTTCCATGTTCCATACTTAGAAACTTTTTTGATTTTGGATTCTTGGACTAACAGGCTCAACATTGTGTTTCCAATGTTCTGTGACTATCAAACAGTATTCAGAGTTCCATGATATACAATTTTTCCATAGGAATGCACCTTCATTCCCTAATCTGTGGTCAGCACTCCTGAGAGATACAATTTAACCCTTGGGCCCCCACCTTCCTTAATTGTTCTTCCCTGTCCCCACCACCTTCCTACTTCTCTCTGGATATGCAATTGGAAAGATTTAATGCTAACAATTTGTCATGCATGAACCTTAAACATGTCATTAATGAGCGAAAGGCTCAAGGATATCTCCCACACTTCTACCATATACAAATTGACCGCTAGACTCCCATATCATCCCCTCTTCTGTGGTAGAAATTTTTCACTCAAGTTACGAGACATACAATTTGACCCTCGAGAAGTCACATCTCCTGGGGGACCATTGTCACCCTAATTCTGAAGCCTATCTGAGCGCTTTCCATACTTTCCCATTTCACGGAATCTCTTTTGCGATTCCTTGGGTTGGCAAGTTCACGGAATCTCCAATTCTTAGTCACTGTTTACTGTGCCCACCACCTTCGCACTTATTTCAAAGTATGAAATGACCAAGGTTTAATGTTAACAGTTCATCATGCAACAACTGTATAGACCATTATTAAAAAGAAAAAGCGTCTATGAGATAGTGAAATTTAAATGAAGTTCGACTCCTCGAATTTAAATGAATTTATTTTCTCTTATTTTCTCTTTTTTGCCTAGAGACATGCTGAAAAGATCTTTCCACACAATGGGATATATATTACAAGTTTCAATATATTAGCAAAAACAAATCCACCCAGACATTTCCCTATTCCATACTTGAGCCACTTTTTCGATTACGGGTTCTCAGATAGGTGCACTCACGTTTGCACTTCCATTGTTTTGTGTCCTGCAAACATTACCCGGAATTCCACGATATACAAATTTCCCTTTGGACTGTCCCATCATGCCCTCTTCCATGTTATGTTTTTTGCACTCAAAAATTTCCGAGACATACAATTTGACCCTCGATCCCTCACCTCCAATGGTTGTACCTTGTAACCCTATTTTGAAGCCCGCCCAATCACTTTCGATAATTAGACACTCCTTAATTGCTCTTTCCCGTCCCCGCGACTTTCGTACCTCTTCATTAATATGCAATTAATAACCTTTCATGCTAACAACTCACCATGCAGGAACCGTCAACATTGTCATTAATGAGTGAAATGATTGAGGAGATATCCCATTAATACGCATTAAACCAAGATCTGCGGAGAGTTATATTATCCCTTCGGATTGTTCATCTCAAACACGGGTTGTCGCGTTGGCCCATTCAGGAAATTTCTAATCCTTAATTGCTCATTGTCATACCTTCCATGTTCGCACTTCTATGTATGAAATTACTACTCTTTAATTCTAACAGCGCATCATGCAACAGTCGTCGAAATTGTCATTAATGAGCGAAAGTCTCAAGGAGATCTCCCATTCACATGCATTGGACCAAGATTTGCACAAGGTTATATTATCCCTTCCTACTCTTCGTTTCAAACATCGTCTGTAGCAAATCAACGTTCTCAAAAACTTATGGAAGCAACTCGACAACAGTTCTTTGGAGATACAGTGAATATATTTGGACATTAGGACTAGAAATTCTAGTGGTCTAGGGGCGTACTCTTACTATTCATCCCATTCCACCCATAACGAAGTGATTTGGACCTCTGGAATCGCTCATGCAGGTCATGTCCCTAAGGTTTTTGATTGTAAGGAGGTGGTCTCTTGGTGCACTGAAAAATATATTTCAAGCCAAATAATTATTCCACTACACAACCATTCTCCTGTTTCTTTGTCACCTCAGGTCTTCCACAGGATCTTAATATTGTCGTAGCCAACATTGACCTTTAGAGGACAAGATTGCAAACACTTCCTAGAAAAACATGATAATGGGTTGGACCTCTTACCCGAGTTCCTCGAAGACCTGACAACAGTTCCTGAAGATATCACAAAGTTTCAGGTCAGTTCCTTTAGAAATCCATTATGGGAAATTGCTTGGCTATTTACCATAATAATGGGACATGAATCCACGAAAAGTATTTCCCATATAGTTATTTATATTTTGTACTTCACATTCAATAAACAATTCACTTTCAATTGGGCAAAGATAATTTCCATTGAAATCCGTTCCAACCTGTCATGATTCAAAGAATCAAATAAATTTTATATGTCATCATACTTGATTTTCTCAATAGTGCATTGTTGTTCATTTCCAAAATTGTCTCTGTCCAAGAAAATAAACTATGAATTCGACCCAGTAACATTCTGGTACCAGTCCTTGTGGAGGCACAAGGCCTCCCATTGTTTTTATGAGGTTTTTAATGGCTTCATCTCAATTTTCAAAGATTTATTGTTAGGAAAGGATGCTCCCCGAGTGTCTATCCAAGAAACCAAGTTTTTGGACAAGAAGGGGACACTTGAACAAAAGGAAAATTACAGTGTAATAATGATCTTTGGCTCCAAGGAAAATCCTACTTTCCTTCCATGCTACATCACAGACAAGATGTTTGTTACATAAATAGAAAGGAAATACAACCACTGGTTGCATTGTTTCCATGACAAGGGAAAAAAATAGTCCATTCCTCTGCCCTGGAAAGTCGGGGACTTTGTGTGTAGAACCATCAACAAGATTGACGAATTCCTAGGCCATTTCAAGAACTTGAACCTAAAATATGTTGAAAGGCTATAAGGGTTCGAACCTAATGGGATTTTTTGAGAACATTTACTATCAGTTGGCTTTAGAATCTCTTTTATCCATAGTCCCCTGAACGAAGACAGAGACAGTGATGACAACACTCCTTTCTTCTGACGATTGCGACGTAGAGACATTGCAAAGTGCAACTGAATTGTACAGACAAAAGGGAAAAGGATCTGGTGAGAAGAGTGTCTAGTCCCTGCCCAACACTCCCAATATCATGACATCACAAAGCATCTCTTCAATGACCCACCCTGGTAAGAAAGAAACCCAAAAATATTCAAACGGAGGAGGAGATAAGAACCCTCCTCGTGGAAAAATTGATAGTTCTCACAAGCTTCCCTCGACGAAGAAGAGAAAAAACATTGTAGGGCAAGCAGAAGACCTAAAATTGAAAGTGAGCACATGCAACTTGAAACTTCTATGGATGCCTTGTTGCAGAAAGTTGACCCGCATGCGAACACCATGCACCATAATTCCAAAATGGAAATAACTAAGACTGACATTTTTGACGAAGATGAATCATTCGTATTCCAGAGCGTTGTTTTTGACAACCAATCTATAAATTTAATCATTGAAAAGAGAGATGTAAGAAATAAGAAAGGCAAATCTCGTACAGAGATTAAATTTAGGAAAATGTAATTATCCCAAATATCTCGATTTCACCATGTAATGGGTGATTCTCTTGATGATTCCATTGGAGGAATTGAAGCGGAGAATGCCAAACTAAACGACCGAATCAAGGAATTGGAGGAGGATTTCATTGATACCCTAGTGTTTTCTAGTCCTTTGGAAAAAACCATGCCTACTAACCCTGCAGCCAAGTTAAAAGGATCCTCCAGCCTCCTGACATCCTATAGAACCTTTGTAGAGAATAACATCAACAAAATAGTGCAGCTAATTATTGAAGCCTGGGAAACATCACAAAATATAGCTTCCTTTCGAAAGAGGGAAAATGATTTGCACATACATTTGCAAACGAATTTAAAAAATGAAGACCGTTTCTATGAACAGATGGTGACCCCTTTTGCCAACCATGCCATCAACAACTCGGATCTAAAAAGAATACAAGAGGATCTCCCCTCCCCAAATTGGATCAAACAATTAAAAGCATGCTGGCAAAATAAAGTTAAGAACCTGCAGCTCATTGTCGAATCATGTGAACAAGCCATATCATAGAAAGAAGAATTATTCAGAAACCTGAACCAAATAGACTTAACCAGAAGTACCAACGAGGTTCAAGACCCAAACTTAATCCTCAAATCCTTGTCTTTGACTAAACAAGCCTTCGATGAACAACTTGATATTTTAAAGGGGTTGTCTTTAGAAAAGTTTTACGACATCCTTGAATATGGTGAAGATGAGGTCGAGAACTAGCTAGTGGACTATTCAGCACACAATGAAGAAATTGAATAGGCTTTGCTTAGTATTTCTGTGGATCTAAGGAAATTAGAAAACAAGCTTTTCAACATAGAAATCTGGGATGAAATCAACGTGGCCCCCATGAGAAGCTACATTGAAGAATGGTTCCAACGGAGAATGGACAAGATCATCGACAAAGGGAAACAATCGGTTGGAACGATTCCAGTGGTCGTCGATGACAACAACAAAAATGCACCAGCTTCATAGTAATTCTATACAAATCACATCTTGTTTTCTTTATCAATCCAGTTATTCTACCTCTTTAAATAGAAATCCAGTTATTCTACTTCCAATTTCTTCTTTTCAACTCTTCCTCTCTACCATCCCGCACTTCTTATTTCTACAATCATATTTCTTGTACTTATTTCTTTTATGGTCTGTGGGAGCCCCAATCCCAGTCTATATGAAAAACACATTTAAATTTCCAGAAATATGGAACAGATTCCAGAAATATGTAACATACATTATTAATTTTTGATAAATTTCAAAGAAAACTAATCCTGGAATGCTAATTTTTTTTTCCTTCAACTATACTGGATGTCAGAAAATTATGTTTATTATATTTGAATTTTTAATGTGCGTGCTTCCTGGTACTTTTTTCCAGGAACCTTTATTGCAAGGTATTATTAATTTTTGATAAATTTCAAAGAAAACTAATTTGGGAATGCTAATTTTTTTTTCCTTCAACTATGATGGATGTCAGGAAATTGTGTGCTTCCCGGTCCTTTTTTCCAAGAACCTTTACTGCAATTCATTGAGACAAAAAAATTTTAAGCCCAATGTTTGAACTATACACACCCAAGGAAAAAATGGTATCATTCACATATTAACCTTGGGGGTCATCTACCAGCCCAATGTCTTGTGGTTGGCCCATAACACACTGCCACAAGTCATCCTTTGCATGGATACCACCTGTACTTCAAGCTACTTCCCACGTTTTTATGCTCGGTCCCACTGTAGCAATGCATTTATTGTTAGAATATAAAGGATTGTGTGCTCATTTTACCATGACGATACCCTCGTCTCCCAACCACAGGCCGAAGCCTCCCTCCGAGCACCTTAAACTTGACCTGAGAATTCCTCCGGAAGAAAACCCTAGGCTAGATAGTCAAACAAAGAGCAGCACATCTCTCCCCAAGGATAGTGCATCACAAAAAGATGATCAGATAGTCCAAACCCTATCCAAGAGATATCCAAGCCAAATACTGAAACTTGTTGTTGTTGCAGCTGCACCTGCAACCCTCCTCCAAACCTGTGCACCAGTTGGAACTGCAGTGCGCACCAACTGGGAAAGCTGCAGTCCTGAGTTATGTCAAATGAGAAACTGGTGCTCTATATTTATAGTAATCCTGCCAGTTTACTGGGGCCAACTTCTCCTTCTGGGTAGGTGTCTGTTCAGTATATTATTATTAATTCTGGTCGACTTCTTCTCTTGGAGGCTAATAGCCTAATATAAATTATATTATTGAGCTGAAAAGGCTTCTAGGGTTATTAGCCAATTCATTAGGGTTTCTCTTTCTTCCCAGAGTCTTCTATTCTCGTCAGGTTCACATGTAGAGGTAAATACCTCCCACAACTACCATAATATTAACACTCCCTCCTAGCAGGAGAGGTATTTACAGGTAATGGACTTGAGCATAAAACATACCATTTACCCGGTAGCATCAAAATAGTCATCTAGACTACTTCATGACTAGATCATGATCATCACCATCACTATCAGCTGCATCATCTCTCGAAACCATACTTCATCTAATTAATATGATGATGGATAAGTCACTCTCACCATAGAGTGATACAGGTGGAGTAAAAGCTCTGAACTATTTTTCGTCTGGAAAATATCTGTTCATCATTCATTTGAATGATCATCATCTCCAGTAAACTGTTGATAGTCTTCAAGGCAATTAGAACAACAATGGTTTTGAGCACAACAGACCATTCAACTGGTAGCACCACGAGCACCTGTCATTATTATCCGACTGGATAATCTCCTATGACAACTGGTACAATATCAATTTATAGAACACACCTGTGTCTATTTCCGTAGTACACAACTACAATCCAGTGGTTAACTACCACATCAAGTAACGCACAAGTACTTGATCAGCAATATTGAAACATATTCACCACAGTAGTTCTCATCTACTGTCATATAGTTTTCATAACAAACATCTGAGAGCATCCTGCATAGAAACAATGTTATGATAAAAACTGAAACATTTGGGCCAATATTTCACTCATGTCTGTGAGATCTGAAAGAGTGTCTGCCCTCAGTATATAATATCAACAACAATCAACTGGGCCAATCTTTCACTCACGTCTGTGAGATCTAAAAGAGTGTCTGCCCTTAGTATATAACATCAATAATAATCATCTGGGCCAATCTTTCACTCACATCTGTGAGGTCTGAAAGAATGTCTGCCCTAAACCTAGAATATCAATAATAGGCTATCTGCCCCATTCTTCTCAACCAAGGAAGAAGGATTGTTTTTTATTTCTGAACCTGGACCATTTCCCACTCTGGGCCATTCTTCCGACACTAAACAAAGTGTAACCTAGAGAGAATGAGTCTGCCCTCGAGAAATGCTTGGACCATTTCTTACCTTGGGCCATTCCTCCGACACTAAACAAAGTGTAACCTGGAGAGAATGAGTCTGCCCTCGAGAAATGCTTGGACCATTCCTTACCTTGGGCCATTCCTCCGACACTAAACAAAGTGTAACCTGGAGAGAATGAGTCTTCCCTAAGGAACGATTGTCCTAGACTATTCCCCACCCTGGGCCATTCCTCCGACACCAAACAAAGTGTAACCTGGAGCGAATGAGTCTGCCCTCGAGGAATAACTATTCCTGATTGCTGAGCCTGGACTACTCCCCACCCTGGGCCATTCCTCCGACACCAAACAAGGTGTAGCCTAGAGAGAATGAGTCTACCCTCGAGGAGTAACTGTCCGGACCATTCCCCACCCTGGGCCATTCCTCCGACACTAAACAAAGTGTATCCTGGAAAGAATGAGTCTTCCCTCAAGGAATGTCTGTCCTGCATCAACCTCCAAACAGACAATTCTTCGAAACTGCTCACAACTGTGAACTTCGAAAGAATGATTGTCCGACGAGGCAGACCATTCTACTTGACCACTACTCAGAGTGACTGCCAAGAAGAATGATTTTCCTATACCACTCCCCATAAATGGGAAGTCGTTGTCTATGATACATCAACAATCAGTCTGCCTCCCATGTTAACTACAATGGAAATCCACTGTCCGTCAGAAATCTCAATCCACTTTCCGAACAGGAAAGCATCTGTCCAATCTGGACTATTACAAAGATAAATGCTCCCTCCTAATTGGAGATTTATTTCAATCACAAAAATAAATGTTTGTGTACCTTCTTCTGGCTTGGAGAGTCTTCCCTTCTAGTTAATAGAGTTATTTCCACAAGCTCTAGCTTGAGTATGCATGTCCTTTCATCTTGGATAGAGGCTTTACCAAAATGTATGCTTATCTGCTCATCTGTGGAGATATGTATTGGAGAAAACATTTTCTTCTTTCTGGACTTCATCATGGTTAGTGTAATGCTTGTACTGTAGTCTGGAACATTGTGAAGGCTTCTTGTAGATGTGAACAATAGAGTATATCATAGTTGGAGAACTGGAACATATCCATCTGGTACTTCTTCTATCATCATGAGATCTGATCTTCTGAGTAGTCATCTTGATGTTATAGGAAATCTTCACCATGCTTTTGTTGTGCACTGGAGGTTCTCTGCCAAGTTGTCTTCTTCTTGTTTGCATACAGGAATATCTTTCTAGTATGCTTCAAAGTCTTGAGACTACTCTTCATGCGCTCTTTACTCAATTTCTTCTGGAGAACATTCTTTGCATTCATCTGATGTAGAATTCTGGCTCATGGATGTTTGCGGATGATATAATGACTTATATAGAGATAAGTCTGGTGTACTGGAACAATCAATCATCATAGTC
>ML778986.1:23671-54192 GCA_009831015.1 Picea engelmannii
ATGGCTTGATTGACTTGGTCAAACCCTAGATTTGACCAGAAATCCAAACTTCACGTCTTGGCCTTCTGAGTGTACCAGGAGATGCGCTAGGATATGGTGCACTGATATATACAGAGATTAGGTCAATCTTGTCACTTAAGGTGCCTCAACAAGAGGTTTAGGGTTTCTGAAACTGCTTCTACTGGTAACCCTAGCTGCAATGCTTTTGGAGGCTGCTCCTGCTAAAAACCCTAGTGACAGTTCCTCAACGAGCTCAATATCTAGCGGTTATGTTTCCTTCCAGCGTTTTAGGCTGACTGAAGGGGTGTGGGCCCATAACCTGTTAGAATATAAAGGATTGTGTGCTCATTTTACCACGACGATACCCTCGTCTCCCAACCACAGGCCGAAGCCTCCCTCCGAGCACCTTAACCTTGACCTGAGAATTCCTCTGGAAGCAAACCCTAGGCTAGATAGCCAAACAAAGAGCAACGCATCTCTCCCCAAGGATAGCGCATCACAAAAATCTGATCAGATAGTCCAAACCCTAGCCAAGAGATATCCAAGCCAAATACTGAAACTTGCTGCAGCTGCACCTGCACCTACAACCCTCCTCCAAACCTGCGCACCAGCTGGAACTGCAGTGCGCACCAACTGGGAAAACTACAGTCCTGAGTTATGTCAAATGAGAAACTGGCGCCCTGTATTTATAGTAATCCTGCCAGTTTACTGGGGCCGACTTCTCCTTCTGGGTAGGTGTCTGTTCAGTATATTATTATTAATTGTGGCTGACTTCTTCTCTTGGAGGCTAATAGCCTAATATAAATTATATTCTTAAGTTGACAAGTCTTCTAGGGTTATTATCCAATTCATTAGGGTTTCTCTTGCTTCCCGGAGTCTTCTATTCTCGTCAGGTTCACATGTAGAGGTAAATACCTCCCGCAAATACCATAATATTAACATTTATTCCCATTCCAACTTGGTAGGGACTACACTGCCATGCAACACTTGTTGATGATAATGATAATTATTTATTAAAATCAATGTTTGTTTTAATTAAATATTGTTGATTTGGTAAACAAAGTTAATAAAAAATTTAGGCTTTCAAGAATAAGATTTACATTCAAATCTTATGTAGTTCAATTAAAACTAGTCTAAATCCATCTTAACCTCGGATTTAATCTCTCATGATGCTTGATAGATTTGATATCAAAATGGACCTAGACTAGCGTAATTCTATTTATCAGTAGAAAGAAAATTACATTTTGTAGGTGTCTTAAGCACGATCCAACCATGGGTAAAGTGATCAGAAAATAGAATTCCGAAGGGTCCCAGTAGTTGGCTAATAAGCCACAAATAAATATACATTAAGATGAGCTGGGAACAACCCAAAATAAGTCAGAAAATGACCATTGAAGTACAAGTAACCCTGCTATGAAAAACACGTTGGGAAAGCGATCCCAAAGAAAACCCGGGAGGCTGGAAGGAACCAGACAGGGAAGTATGAAGATCTCACATCAACATAACCAGATAACAACGACGACAAAGTAAACCCCATCCTACAAACACCAGAAAAAGAGAAACCAAAAATTTGCACACCCTCAAAAAGGACCTGAAAGTGTCGTCACATCAACACTGCATGCCCTTAGAATCAACCTCAAATATTTGGCCAAAAATCCCATTTAATATGAGGAAGAGAGAGTCACCGACACCCTCCATAAGGACCCTGATCTGAGCAAACATCAAACCATTCCTCTCGACATGAACAAGATAGAGAGGGCACTAGACGCCATGGATTTCCCCACTGCTCCCCCCAAAAAACCCCACCACTGACAACAAAACATAACATAGCTACAACAAAGATCCACTGGGATAGAGCCGCAAAATGAATCACAGTCCCCGAGGAGGAATGAGAGGAGAAGGATCCCTGAAGGGATCCATGCCAAGCACATAGGAAAAAAAGAAGAAGACGATGACTAGGGTTTCCCCTAGCTGCAGAACCCCGCACCATCATGCCTATACAAAACGAAACACCACTGGGAACAACAACAAGACACATAGAAACTAGCAGACAAAGAACCAACAAGCCTGCAATCACTGGCAACCTCAAAACAATATGTATGTAGTATAAAATTTATTTTTCTTATAAAATTTATGATGTAAATAAAAATATTTTATGTTATTTGATATTTTATGATTTTCAAATATTTTTATTAATAATTATTTAAAATTGATCTAATTATAATTATATTTAAATTATCAAATATATTAATTACATTACCTTATAAAGAAATAAAAATTATTTCGAAAGAAAATAAGTTCTAAGTAAGAAAAACATTAAGAACCATTATTAAGATAAAACCACAAAAACTATCATAACTTTGAGAAACATGGTCAAACCTTTATTAGCCTTGCTAAGATCATATAAGGAAAAATTATTGAGGATCGACGCATTGGCTCTAAATCTTTATTCCGTTTATTTTCCATTTATTTTTACCCTGTTAATGTAAATATATCTTATTTATAATCATTTACCAAGTAATTAAAAAAATATTTTTTTTTTTCTAAGTTTCAATATAGTTGTTCAATCTCATAAAAATCATTCTAATTTTTTTTCCCTTATATTTACTTGTTCAATCTCATAAAAAAGCGTCATAAAAAAGCGTGATGAACTTTTTTTTCCTATATTAACCGCTCAATCTCACAAAGAACATATTTACAAATATGTTGTTATGAGACTTGCACTTTAGAGAATTGATTTGTGAAAGTCATCCCATCTAGAAACGAGTTTGAGCATTAGTTCACAATTTTTACTTGCTATCACTTCAAAATCACCAAATCAGCCCAAAATTCATATATCCTTAATCAATTTCAAACAGAGAGCATGTGGCTTTGGGAAATTTTCTATCACAAATTCACTATATTATCTTATCTTTGGACATTATAACAAATACATAACAACATCGTACCACAAACTGATTTTTCTAACCTAGAACCCAACCCTTCACACCACAGGGGTTTGAGATCAGTGTTTTACAGAGAGGTCCTCCATTAAAAGGCATATATTTAGGTTACGAGAATGGTTTTTTGTTACTATTGTGACATGGATATGAAAGATTGTTCTATTTTTCTTTTTGAAATGAAGAAGAATTTGTTTGGTAGATACAAAGATTTATTAGAATATGTGATTCGATATAGCTTGATATGGAATCCTATCCTATCAGATCTGATGGGAACCAAAAGCTCACAAGTCACAAAATCACATGGATAATTAGCAGAAATCCCTGCAAGCTTAATTCAAACCACCGAGAATCCACTATTCAAACAATCAAAGATAAACACTTCTTGTATTTGAGGTATTTAAAAAAAAAAAATAATGTAACGTTACATTATGTACTATAACGTGACAACATATCTCTTATATTGAGCTGCAGAGTGCCTCTCAGCATAAACATTTTTTGGTTATCATAGTGTATTTAATGGCTAATTGTTATATCCTTAATTTCCACCCTATAAAGTCAGAGAGGAACAAAACAAAAGATGTAAGCCAAGAAACAACCCTTAGCTCAGGATTCAAACAAGTTTTGAAGGGTATCGTTGGTCATCCATGGGACAACCAATGACATGTTACTTATCATTAGTTCACAAAAAATGCCACTCTCTGTAATCTTCTAGATTTGTGTAGTTTCCAATAGGCAAGTGAGGGATGGGTTGTTTCTTCGTGGCATGAGCCTTGCAACTCACATCATTCAAGTCTCCATTGGTCTCTAGAAGATATAGAATCTCTCCCAAGCGTATTCCAAGAATCTATATAAAGAAGAAAAATATTGAGTAGGTTGTAGGAGTTGGAGCTAGAACTTCAGGACTGCACC
The DNA here is from genome assembly GCA_009831015.1 of Picea engelmannii. Taxonomy (NCBI): domain Eukaryota; kingdom Viridiplantae; phylum Streptophyta; class Pinopsida; order Pinales; family Pinaceae; genus Picea; species Picea engelmannii. The sequence continues at coordinate 27,523 of ML778986.1, forward strand.
AACCATGTCATATGAAGGAGAACCTTCAGAATAAGGTATGTCATTCGTCCATTTTCTAATGTAATTGTGAGTATGATTGATTGTTTCTAAGGAAATCCATAGAATTATATTCCACAGTTTGTCTAGGATCAATAGGTAGACCCTAGGGAGATCTTGTTATCCACATGTGATATTTTCTCCGTAACAAATTGGCGACTCCATTGGGGAAGAATATTTCATTCTTCTTTAGGTCAGAATCCTTTGCCTATTATCCTCTATTTTGATTTGGTTTTTTTCTTCCCTTATTCTCCCTCGGAGGTTAGATCCCTCAGATATGACAGATTTGAGTTAGATCTCTCTTTTTAAAAAATGTTTTGCAAGGTGTCGCTTGTTGCACTACTAGTGACAAGCGACTGGTCTCCAGTTAGAGGCCATTTGACCTGCGACACCCCCTTAAAAATTTAAAAATTGTAAAGTTTCCAGATTTCTTTGGTTAGATCTAGATTTGTTTGATCTCACAAATCTATGATTGATATGTACCTTTGGATCTTGTGTCTGGTTGAGTCCTTTTGTCACACCATTTTCATTCAATTTCGGTTTGAAGTGTGTTTGTGTGGCTTGCTTGGATTTCTTGTGTCCACTTGTTTGTTGTCTAATGATCCATTGAAGTTGGGAAGTGCACCCAACATATCTGGTAGTGTCCCATATTTATTGCATTTGGTCCTTTTCCCCTCTTGTGATTTGTGTTCATTTATAGATCTACCTTAATAGTGAGTTTTTTGTTTATATGTTTGTAGAGACATTACGATGTGCTTCTTAGCATCACTGCCAATTTTCTACAACCCTTTGCTTGTTGATTTGCTAGTTTTCCATTTGCAAATTGTGTTCTTGTTTAGATTAAGGAATTTTTGCATGATATTTGGATAATAAACAAAACATAAATATTTGCATGCATACAAGCTTTTGAAGCATTAAAGACAAATTGCATTGTTGAAGTGTTTGGTTTAATATATTGTCAAAATTTTGGTTCTGATTTGTTGTGCATGGTTACTTGGTGTCTTAGAGATTGCATTGTGAAGTTTACAAAGAAACATATATCTTTCCCTCCCATAGATAGAATTCATCCAATTGAAAAATTACATTGACATCTTTGCATTTCTTTGGTTGGGTCAAGAGTAGAGAACACAATAAAATTTCCATCCATCTCCCTTTGTTATAGACAACAACCATAAGAAAGGATTGATACAGATAAAATCAACTAGACTCTTTTATTTGCTAGCAAGCCAACACTAGATAGGCCTAGGGAGTTAGAATAGGATTGGAGAGTAAACTCTCCAAGGCCACAAAAAAAAAACATGTAAGTCATTATAGAGTGTAAAATCCATTTTTTCAACCACTTTTTCAGGAAGCTCCTCTAACATGGGAGTCAAGCACAAGGTTGCATCGGGGTAAGTAGGGATATTAAACCTCTTTGTTTGTTTTGGTGTTTGCGGTGTCACTTCTATTACTACTTATACAAGGGTTTTGTTGGTTACATGCCTCTATGTGAGATAACACCTTCAAATATTTGGGCTTAGTTACCCTTCCCTTACATGTGGTGCAACCTACGACTATTCACCTGATCATTGATTATGAGGTGGTAGCCCTAGTGACCATTCCCAGGGTATCTACATAGATGACTATAGGTGGGACATACCTATAGTACCTGGGGCAGATGTTTGTTCACGGTCTCAGTTCCCCCAAAGGGTGTTGAATTTAATAAAGGGTACTTGCACTAGTAAGGGTTGTTTCACATATCTCATCATCACTGTTTGATGGGTTCTCAAATTGACATCTTTTTAAAACACATCTAATCATTTTTGCACACCTTTTTCCCATTCCCATTTCCATATTAATACACTTTCCATCCACAATGATACATTTTTGGTCAAGGTATAATTACTCACTCAATATGCCATATCAATACTTATTCATATGCATTTTTTAGGATATTATTACCTTTCATGCTAACAATGTTTTACATGAACAAAGATGCATAGGCACCTTCCCAACGTGAGACATGGAATTCATGTTCAAGTGTAGTTGTCGGGTTTCTAGTGATTGTTGCAAATATCGTTGATACAACTCCAAGTGCCACGAATCTGGTCATTGTTATAACTCCCGTTGTTGCAACTCTTATTGCAAACTATTGCTACAACTCCACAAATCATTGATCAACTACAAAAATGTCACCATGGATTGACCAGTCAACCAATAATCACTTAGGAACATGACAAGGAAAATTGGGCACCAATACAGAATGTAAAACTCAACCACCACCTATCGTGGCCGATTTTAGTCACCATGCACATGATTTTGCTTTGTTTTTTAAAACACGATGTAACAAGATGAGACAACTTGATTCTCCTGGTTGTCCATCGATTTTATTAGATAATTTAAGAAGAATTCATTTTGTATAAATACTCTGGTTCTCTCTTATCCGAGGGACAAAGAAAAATAAAAAGACAGTTTGTAAAACTGAGTTGTATTGATCCATGCATTTTCGTTTAATAAAAGTTATGTTTCGTTCCTTCTCAATTGGTGGTGTGTTAATCATTTAGTTCCTATTGTATTCTTAGACTATTACCTCATCTAAGGAGGTAGGGACCCCTCCTTAGCTCGATATTGTTTGTATCTTCTATTTGTTGAAGTAGTTTTAGCTTCATTTTTATATTTTTATTTATTTCGAACAATTCCTTCATTAATATCTTGCTGCAAATATAGTGTTATCTATTACTATAGTTCTGGATTACTGTCACTTAGTGCTAATGTTGCAACATACTATTCCTTGATTCATGAGTAAGAGTTGTAGCATCATTTCTTTATTTATTTCCAACAATACCTCTATAAACACATTGTGTTGCAACTGTATTGTTTTCTCATTGCTGCAACTTTGTTGCTACCACTCTATTCAAACATTTTAGAATCTTGTGTTTTGATTGGTTAGAGTGTAGTTGTATCATCTTTCATTCATTTTCATTTATTTCCAAAAATTCTTCCATTCAACGTTTTTTGAGTAATTACCCCTACTGCAATTTTGGTTGTTATGGTTCATGCTATTGTAACTCGTGTTGTTGAGGCTCTTGCTGCAACTCTAGCTACTGAAACTCCCATTGCTGCAACTTTCCCTATTGCAACTATGCATCTAACTCTCTATTTAACAATCTTGTGGTTTGCAAATCGAGATAATTTATTTTCCTTGTTTACAAGCACAATGTGGTTTGATTCTTATAATCTGAGGTACATGAGCCATAAAAAAATAATTGATATCACCTTAGTACTTGGACAAGTCACCTTTACTTTCATACATGAGTGATTTACTTTTCTGCAACTGTGATTTACTTTTCTGCAAGAGTGATTTACTTTTATGGAAGTATGATTTAATTTTTTGCAAGAGTGATTTTCTTTTCTGCAAGTGTGATTTAATTTTCTATAAGAGTGTTTTCCTTTCCTAGAAGAGTGATTTAATTTCTTGCAAGTGTGCCATTTACTTCCCTTCAAAGTGTCCTTTTACTTCTGCAAGTGTGGATTTGTTGTAGTTTAATTCAGTGACTTTCTAAATCATTTATGTATCTTGTCTCGTGATATTCATTTGAAAGTATTACAACTCATTGGCAATTACAAAATTATACTTGCATACACGGTGCACGACAATTTTTAAGTGTAATACGATCTCAAATTGATAATTAAATGTAAAACTCTTCAGTTGCTTACTAAATTAATTAGGAAGTGATTGAAAAGTATGTCATTTTTGGTGTCGTTGTCGAGGATTTGTGAAAAGTATAGTTCTTGTCTTTCTATTGCTCATGGGGAAAATCCACCTATTACTATACCAGGGTCAATGTACAGGCAGAGCTATGATCTCCCTTAAAAGAAAATCTAAATCCTAAAATACCCCAAACACTTTAAAAGGATGAACATAAAGAGATAGGAAATTAGTTCAGAAGTAGTACCTTTGGTCCAAACGCTCAATGTCGACCTCTTACAACTTTATAGCTTCCCTAGATGTTGGTCTCCTCTTAAAGATGACCTGCATCAACACTTAACAACGCTACAAATATTCTATTTCTACTCATCAATTAGGGTTAGATATAAACCATTATGCATAAATCAAATGAAAAACATAAAGATATCATTTGGGACAGTAAAAATATTCTTTTATTCAAATCCAAAGATCGAAAATTAAAAAATTTGTAAGCCAACGCTCCTCAAACCTGGTCCAGGCTCCTCTTATTTTTTCTCCAAGTGCACCATCCCAATACCTTCTCTCACAATCATCTGATCACTTTAGGGAAAGGGAAGGGATTGTATAGGAGAAATGGATAGGGAGGGAATGATGAGGTAAGAACTCAGAAAAGGATGCAAATACTTGGGCAAGGAGGGAAAGGGATTTGGGAAGAGTTTCACTGTTATAATAATTAATGTTGGAATGGGACCCCAAGACTTCATTTTATATGAAAAACGAATATTTATTCGGTTTGGGGATGGGATACAATAGGTGAATTGGTTGGGAAACCTCCAATATCCCGTTAACTCTGCCAAATTCCTTACAAATTTTTATTTTTTTCAACTTTTGGAGATAAACGCGGGTTGTTTAGTATGCATATAGTGTATGTACGTGGGATGTATAGAATGAATATAGTGTATTTACGTGGGACATAGTGCAGCAAGACGCGTACATGCTCCAAAAAATGGTTTTTTAATTAGAGTTCCTCAATAGTAAAATGGAAAATTATGCAAGTAGAAAGGCCAATGCCATGTATGCGTAAGTAGGGAATTTTAGGTCTATAATAGATGCCCCCTAATGTGTGAGTTCATAAGGGAAACTGATGGCCGAAATACATTATAATACCTTTACCAATGGGAATGAAAGAAGTCGAGTGAGCTCGGGACTAGAGTTCGGGAGCACGTCATCTGCAAAATAATAATCTCTCCGAGGCGGGAATAACCATGTTCGGGATGAACTAATCATGGCTTCCAATCAAGTACAATGTAGATCCATGTCACATAAATGTCTATATAAAGTGTAGTTATGAGAAATACACAACAGATCTACATCTCAAAATCAATTGATGATATTCAAGTACAATATAATACACATCTTTAGGAAGTATTGATGCTTGCAACTGGAGATGAAAACACCATATCTCGAGAAACAACTTCAATATATTCAAAATATCAGGTAGGAGTACAATAAGAGTGTAAGACTCACTACTCTAAGGTCTTCAACAAGCCATCACGAAAATACTAGAGGATCTCGATGATCGGGCAGATAACTTCGTTGATTTTGAATCTGGACTTGAATGGACTCACAGGATGGCCGACTAATGAAATTCAAGAGACAAACTGAAGAAATTCCAACTTAGATTGGATAAAACTTCCCTTGGACAAAATCACGAAGATGATTAGACTCAGGCAACGTAATATTGACATAATTCTGTGATGCAGGAAGCATCGCAAAATCTCCATATATTTGGAAGAGTAACCAAATGGAGGAGGACATAAATATATGTAGCAAGAAAATCTTCATAAGGTCATACTAAATCCCAATGCATAACAAACAAACATAAGTATGCTCTTTGTCCAAGGGCGACTATATTTGTTGTCGAAAAAAATAATGTATATTTCCCATCCCCTCTTTTTGGAATATTTTATTTTTTTGTCTTTTTCAATTTTTAAATGATCTTGAAAAAGAATAAAAGAATGCTATGTTACAAAGGAAGAATGAGTGTTATGAGAAAGAAAACTAGTTCCAAGCACATGAAACATATTGATTATCGAGGAAAGGAGACATATGCAGGAAAAGGACACTCGGGGAAAATTCCTCCATGGGTCAAGGTATTAGATCGCAAAGGAAAAAAATGTTGCAAGGCTTGCGCATAAGGAATGATTTAAAGGTTCAGTTGAGAGCAACATGGAGCCGACATTAGGCCAAAGATGCAAACATGATACATGCAATGCGATTAAGCATGAAACGACAAGACTCCTTCCATGTGAATTTTTACGAGCCCACAAAAGGTAAGCTCAGTTGTTTTTTCATGTTTAAAGAGTCTAAAAAAATGTTAAACATAGTTACCAACTTAATCAGAACTGTGACCTCAAAACTAGAACTCTGGCCCAAAAAACCCATATTTTTGCATAAAAAACATCAAAATAAACCCCCAAATCAAAAAGTGTTGCTACTAGTAACACCATTTTTTTAAACGGGGTCAAAATTACAACATTTTTCAAACATGGTCTTCAAAAATTAGACAGTAACTCAGAAAAACCTTAAAATCAACACCTAAAAAAAAAGATGTTTTTTTTTTTTTCTTTTCAAAACGTTAAATTTTGAGATCATTTGAAATCGTATTTTTATCACTTGGTACCATTAAAACCAAAACATCAAAATCAACCATCAAATTGAAAAATACTGCTACCGGCAACACCCATTCTAAAATTGCGGTATGAAAATGACACATTTTTATAATGTGGTAACATAACTCATCATTATTGTAAACAAAATCATAAAATCAACCCTTAAATGTTTACTTTTTAAAACTTATTATCACGCAAAGCACAAGGTAATACATAATGCCATGAAAATATCACAATATACTTTAAAAATTCAACGTCACTTTTTAATAATAGTTTACTTATAATAATAAAAAAGTAAATGCAAGTTACAATGAATGAAACATAAATAATTTCTTAAAAGTATTTTTATATTGACCATATTCAAAACATATGAGCTAAGAAATTTTATTATATTATCCATAATAAAAAAACATATCATTCATAAAACATAACAAAAGATTTGTAACTTCATGTAAGATCGTATGTAAGTTCAATGCTCATTTTTAGTTACCATACAAACATCATATGGATAAAAAATGCATAAAATGTTTCATACACTTATTTAGATTGACTCATTGTTTTTGAAATACCATCAGAGTCTACATTGTCTTCAGATGAATGTTTGGATGAAGATGTAGATGATCCATACTCTTCTCTATTGTCGATGAATGCACCATCTGAGTCTACATGCATGCCCAACATTTCAGATGTCAAATGCCTTTTAGATCTATGACTAGGTTCATTAGACTCCCATCTTGCATTTATTTCTTGCAGGAACAACCTCATTAGGGGAAATTTGGTTGAAAAATGGTCCTACCAACCCTAGTACAAATTCCATGTCATCATGTATTAACCAATCAAAATACTCTAAAATTTAAAAGAGGTGCATGTCTTAAACAATTTTTTATTATATAATTTGGAGATAGTCACAATTTTTTAATAATATATTGTGTATACTCTACACACAATCTCTGCCCGGGCTGCCCAAAATTCAAAATTGTCTTGGTTATTGAGCATCGAATTAATGTGATATCCCATTATCCAATAATTATAATAAATGAAGGAAATAGTGTATTGAATAAATATTAATGCATTCACACGTTTCACATTACCAACATTCTTTGGCGCGTTTTTGTGTTACCACTTTTCTTGGACACCTTCGTGTTTTTAGAGAAGTTTATATTTTCCAATTCGTAGATGAGGTCCCCTCGAATTTCTTCCTAATTTCTTTGGATTGAACCAAACCAATCATCCACTACTCCTCTCAGGTTTGGATGCTTTGGTCTTATGCTACTAATTCAACTCTATCAAATGCAATGGCTCTGAAGATGAAATGAGTCATATTCAGATTGTTTTCACTTTAGAGGAGGTCAGCTAGGATGGAATTAAAATCCCTATATGCGCTTGTTCAGAGGTGTAGAGGTTGCAGAAAGGTGCACTGAAGGAGCATAATTTACAAGCTAGAAATCCACACTCTATTGCTAAGACGAGGAAGATTCACTGTCACTACCATACATGTTGAGGGTTACTACAGACCTTGTAGATGCATCTTGAGGGTTTGGTGGGGTTGTTCCAGCTTTGAAAGGAGGTTCTAAGGTGTCATTCTAGCCCTAGAAACCCTTGTGAGGAGGGTCGAACCTTGCAATTGTTTCCTAGAGAAGGGTCGAACCCTAGAACTGTCAGCATAGTGCAAATCAAGGACAAAGGGGAGCTGATAGAAGGACAACGAGGGAATTCTGGAGAACTGGAGTTTTTCCAGTAGTCCCTTAAGAACAGGTTCATTTGTTTATTGTTGTGGTAGATACTAGGGTTAACTATGGTGTATCTCTGTTACAAACTGTTGCTATAATAACAAACAAATTGCAGGTAATTGGATTATGTGAAAACAACCCTAAGGGGGTTTACTATTGGTTTAATACTGCTACTATCGATACTAAACATTTATGGTTTGAATATTGTGTTGGGATACTCTTTAATGTTGATCTAGATACTGTTGAATGCTGTCACTGATGGTTTAATATTACAGATATCAGATATTGTATAATTTTGATGATGTTATGGTACCTAAGCATTGGTTCTTCCCTATAATCAGTTGAATACATTTGCTTATTGTTTGTGGATGAAATTACTTGGTGGAACACTGACCAAAGTTGCTTGTTTGCGATGGACCTAACCCCTTTTCCAAATCCCTAAAACCCTTTGGATATTACACATGTTTAATAGGGTGTCCATCCAAATATGTGGAAAACCATCCCTAGGTTTCATTACAATAATTGGTTTCAATCCCCGTGGATTAGGTGCACTAGTTTAGACAAACATATTTATTGACCTTACTTGAGTTTTTCCTATAATTGTGCTAGTATTATAGGGCCTCCTTTAATACTCCTCCAAGAGGTTATGAGTTCGAACTCATAAATAGTTATCCCAAGATGCTTTTTGTACTGTAAAGTCATTAAATTTATCGGGCTCCAATGCAATAGAAAGGAGCAAGCTAATCATGGAGAATTCTTCCCTTCTAGGCGATTCTTTTTCATCAAGTCAGCTCTTAGTGTGTTACCTTTTTAAGACCTTTAATTACATTTTATCTCATCTTGGTCTCTTGAAATACTACATTCATGCATGCTTTATGTCCACTTGTACCATCAATGGAAATAGGGAATGGTCTAGGTAGTGGAAAAGAAGTAACTTGAGGAAAAGGATTTGGTGCAACTGGAACAAATGAGGAACTATTTTCCATAAATTATGTAACTTTCACTCCATTTGTATTCCAAGTTGGTCCTACAGGATAATCCCATTAGGCCTGGCACAACAAAACTCCTTTAAATCTTCCCCCCCCTCAAAACTGACCGCTATCATTTCTCTTGTTGCAAAGATAAATAACTACATTTGGCCAAGGGATGTGCTTACTATCACAAACTCATCATTGCTGCCAAATAGAAGTATGAAAAAAATGACTTTTAGGAGAATCCCAAGGCTTTGTTGATCATGTTGATGTAAGAAAACACCTGAGTCATCTCTAAATATTATAGACTATGGTTTTATAACTTATTTCCAACCAGTTTCAATCCCTATCCTAACTTTTTAAAGCCCGATTTCATCTGTATCCTACCTATTGTTTTCTGATTCAAGCCCTATCACTACTCCCTCTCTAATCAATTTATGAAATTATTGTTCCTTGTTGTTATTTTCAGTTATAAGGATGTTAGGATTTTTTGGGCAGTGTTTGTTGATTACATAGGTCTTGTAGCTCCTATTTTTGGCTTAGGTATTTCAGCCTAACCTTTCTAAAATCCCCAAGAAACAAACCTAAAAGATAGGGGGATTCATGATCCTTGTTGTTTTGTTCATTGCAAAGAAAATGATGAATCTCTCTCACTCATTACTTCCATTTGTTCAGGAGGTATAGGATGCTACTTCATTTATAAGGAGATTTCATTTTCCTTCTATGATGGTTCTCAATGTGGAACAACCTTTGATGCTCAGGCATATTTATACATTAGTGGATGTAAGGGGAAAGGAGTCTTGAGAAGTGTTTTGAATTTGTCTCTTAAAGTTTTTCTATTGAAGGTGGATTGATAAGAATAAAACAATTTTTCAAGAGTTGATTTCAACATTGAAAGAAATGTAGCAAGAATGAATGCCATGATACTACAGAGTAACAAACTATCCTTCTTGTTCAATTATGTTGTTTACATTGTTGTTCAGTGTAGCATTGTTATACTCTTGTTTAATTCAGTTGTTGATGATTTTATTTGATTCCCATACAACAATCCTATAAAAGGCAATATAGGAATTCCATTTTAGTTAATTTGAAATGTTTTTGAATTGAATTTCTTGTTAACTTTTTCCTATGGATCCTTGGTATTTTTCTTGCAGTGAAATGGGCACTCGCAGATCTTCATGAAAGATGGAAACTATTATAGTTGAGAATGAAAAGGATGAAATGGATAAGTGGGTCACTTTAAGGGTGTCCATTGGATCTTGGGTTACTTTGCAACCATCAAGGAATCGAATTTGGGGAGAAAAAGGAAGACTAGACGATTTAAAATGTCATTGGAAAGGTGTAGTAAGGGCATTTAAACAGAGCCAACATGGTGAAAAGGTGGAGAAGGTTCTTATAGCTCATGTGTATGATTAAAAGGACATACTCAAAGAGTTTGTTGCCAAAAAAGAAAAGTTTCCTCAAATTGGACTAAATTGTAAGGGCTTGTCATTTTGTAAGCATTGAAGTTTTTTTTTGTTTGTTTGTTTAATTTAGGATTTGAGTATTAAAATATGAATGCCCTAGATTAGATGGATACTTAATGTGGTTTATATTTTTTATGTGTATCTTTGTGCATTTATGATTTTGAAGAATGATAGCCTGTGGAGAGTATTAACAATATTTTACGTGTTTTCCATTCGCAAATAGGAGAGATACTCTATGAGGGAAAGAATTCCATGTCATTGAGGGAAGAAGGGGTTTGGTTTTATACGTATGATTACTTTCTTCTAAGTAATAAAAGGGTTGGAGGAATTGAAAAATCCAAGTTATCTACACTTCATGAAATTGGCTTACCAAATTCTAGTCCAACATTAATTGATTGCATACGTTCAAAATTAGTTCTTGAAATTCAATCTGGTGTGCGGGAGAAGGGTGGTGCATGTGATCATGTTGGTATGCACTTACCATTTTTTGTTTTTGTTGAAGTGTTCAAGGAAGAGGACTCTATTCGAATGACTAAGAAGATATATTCTTGCAAAAACCCCTCTGACATGTTATTATCCAACTTATTTTACTCTAGATGGAATACAAGATTACATCTTGTGAACGAAGAGCAATTAAAATGTGTGTTGAGTGTAGAGACACTTCGTTTTAGGTAATGTTTTACAATTTTGGTTTTTCCTTTTCTTTGAATTTCACCATGTTTGACATCACTTTCTAACTATTTTTTCATTCTCTTTAACCTGCAGATATTCAATACTAAGACAAAATCTCTATGTTTCTTTTAAGTTTCAACGTTTTAGGCAGATAAGGGAGAACATAGATTGGATTTGGATGCCAATAGAGAAACACAATGATGATGACACTCATTATCCTCTAATATCCATTGATGTTTTTAAGGATGGTGCACATTTCAAAACATTGTACATGGAAGAAAGCTGGAATTTGTTTGAAGTTAGAAGACACCTTGAATTTGAAGAGGAATTGAGCCTTGAGGAAGACTTCTATTTTATTCACAATGGAAAAAGGGTGAGAATTTGATCGTTTATGTATGTTTCTTCATTTTATAAACATAGTTTATTACTTACATATTAATGATTTCTTTCGAATAGATTGGTAAAAGACGAGAGAAGAGCATCATGTAGAAAAGTTGTGTTCATCCCCATACATTAGAAATTAGAGCAACATGACACAAGGTGAATCCTCTCCAACCATATGTGAGGAAACTCTTCTCATCTTAGTTGTGAACTCTATATTTTAGAACTAATTTTGAAATTTTCTACTTCAATTTATTTTGGCAACATAAGGTATGATTTTGTTCACTGATCTTTTTTCACATAATTTGTATTACTTGTTATTTATTACTACATTTCTAGGCCAATATTCGATGAAATTCAAGTGTTTTAACTCAACCTCTTTTCATCACATGTATAGAGAAATAAATGGAAAATCAGATGGACTTTCAAAGGCTGGTCTACAGTTGGAGAATGGATAGTGGCATATTCAATAGCTTAAGGATAACTAACACTCTCCATATTTTCATCCCACTTTGTTTTTATCTTATTCTGGATGGAGGAGTATATATTGATGTTGATGTAATGGGGATTTAGAAGGGTTACTGGTTTATTTTGATTATCTATATGGAAAATTGTTAAAACCTTTTTGATAAATCTAAGTTTAGAACTCTGAGTGTTGTTCAAAGACTAGTTTTTTTCTCCCTTGTGGAAGCCAACATTTGTAATATTTTATACTATCAAGAAATTTCCAGATGGGAAGTAGTTATTTCCCTCTCTTTTTTGAAAATGACAGAAATGATTAAATGCATAAAATTAATTCTATCTTAATATGAATAAAATTACAGTTTTTCCAATGAAAAAAATGTATTATGCTCCAAGTTATCAATTGTTTCCCTAAATTTATTACTACATTTCTAGCCAATATTTGATGAGTTTTTGTATAATGGCTGCATTAGCTAACTATAAGATGATCCCAAGTCTAGCATATTTTTCTGGGAGTTTAATTTGTTCCATTATATTCCTAATTGATGAATATAACAACGATAGACTTGGGGAGTGGGGATTTTCATTTTTATTTTCATTGTTGAGGATAATGGTGCTAATGTTGGGATTAATTTACATTTTTCCAATTCTTAGGAGAATGATGTTTTCTGAGCTAGTTTATTTGGTATGGGAAGATGCATTTATGTATTTGTAATTTTTTTATATAAATGTGCAACTTCAAAGAAAACTGGTGAAACATGGTTGTTCTCTAATAATGGATCCAAGAAAATAGAGTATTTCCTAGATATATCATATGTGAGTAATAGTTTCCTACCTCAAGGCGACAACCAACCCTAACCCTCAGGTTTACATACAAAAATTGGATGAACAACTGTTTGGTCCAGTAAGATTGCTGAAAACATTGAGAGAAATGACCTTATGAAACTCCAACCTTCCAAAGTATTCAACATGTTTGTCAAGAAATTCAAATATGGCCACAAAAGCTTCAAGAATAAAAGTAAAAAATATAGACAAATCAAGAATTAAAGGAAACAGACATTTAACTTCAAAAAAGATGATCAAGTTCAAGAAACAATTGTTCGTACCTTAGAAAATAATCACATTGAAGTTTGTAAATTTGATTGAATTTGTAAAGGCATTGTCCATTGGGATATAATTCAAATGGTGTGACAATCCTAAAGTTTGCAAGGAAAAACAATGATTATCTAAAAACTGTAAATAAGAAATATTTTACATTGCTTAAATTAATAATCTCATGGTGTCCACGATACTACCCATGCAGATAATAGATACTATAGATTCTAAATATTTTCACATTGTATATCATGCGAAGATAAACTCAGGGGTCTATCTTTCCCAATTGAAAAATAGATTGTTGTTGCTTTCCCCCTAGAAATGGTTGTTTTTATGTTTGTGGATTGATCACAAGACCACATTCTCATTGAATCAATCGCTAATGGAAGTTCTATACATGGGATTCTGATATCTTCCTAGCTTGGTCCATTTGACTTAAAGAGTTGAGACATTTGTTATCCATCTCTGGAGAACACCTTTTAACACTATCTTCTTCCATGTTACTACTAAAATAAGACAATGATGCCTCTAGAAGACTTATTTAGCTCAAGACAAGCAACCACAATATGCATCACACCAAAAGACTCCTCCCTTGTAATTTAACATTGATCTCATCTTCAACATCTTTACTACTATTTCCATCAATGGATTCTGATTTTGGAAAAGAGATAATATTTGGCATAGACTTTCTCAGGTATCAATTTCATCTGTGTAAAACAAAGGTACATCATGTAATTTGTCAATGTCAACAATTCAATAGTTGAGATATTTGTAACTCTTTCCTTAGTGGAGCTATGAAATATATACTCTATTTTCTTTTCAGATTAAAACTCCATTTCTTTTATGCCCTTCATCTTAAATTTTTTGTTGATGATCACCATTAAAGTATATCTTGGCTTATTCCATGAATTGTCAAAAACTCTTAGTGAAGCTATTCTTACTCAATCATTGCTCTTATATTCAAAGAATTTAAATGTAAACCATGGAATTATTCCTATTTTAATCGGTATCCCTTGTACTTGTTTTTGGATAGTTACAATTTTCCTTGAACACGAAACCTAGACTGCCATGAATTTTCTTCCTTGAATATCTGAGATTGGATGATGCACACTGGGAGACATTGTTTTCTTGCAGATAGATAAAATTTTCAATCAGTGAAGGTCTTTTTGAGCTTGATATCTCTTTCTTCAATGTAAACCTTATATCACTATATTTTTCTGAATCAAATGCACTTTTACTTGAAGGTATATTTATTTATCTACTTGTTCTCACCCTTGGGAAGAATATAGACTTCCAAATAATGATTCTACCCAAAATATGTATCTACTCATTCTCTTGTTTAAATATTAGTTGGACACAATGTAAACCACAAGAACTCCCCAGTCTGTTCGAAATAAAAATGGTTAAACCTTAAATGTATTAGAACTCTCTTCAGTTCGTTTTAACTCCCAACATTAAGGAAATTGAGAATTTGGTTGCTATGTACCAACCATAGTGATTCACACTTTGTTATGTTCACTTGTTATTTAAATAGAACCACAATTGTTGATCTGTGGAATCGTGGATTACATTCCATAGTTACATCATCGATTGGAATTATCACTAAAAGGATGAATTGTTTGGTCTATTGATTCATATACTACAACCGATGTCTTCATTGTATGCGTTGGATGTCATTTCCTAAATCCCCAAGCATTGAATCAATTGGCAACTTAAAATTGTCATTTATTGAATAGCTGGTGAGTTTAACCCCCTCCATTGAATAAACATGTATGTATGCTCATATGTGTGGAAGCAACAAACAATGTTAGAGTTTGTTTGACTGTTGAATTCTAGCACTAAATCAATTTAAGAGTATGGTTGGATTCTAATCATGGCAATTGTACCCATTGACTACATTATTGGTTGGTTCCCATTATACCATTCGTTATCTATTAATTTACTGGTAGTTATTGAGATGTAAACCTTGATATTTAACCTCAACCATTCACCTCTATACAAAACGTGGTGAAATTCCCTTGGTTCAAAAGGTGGCGAGAAACCTACGAAAACCCCTCTGGCTATGTCTGTGCTAAAATGACACTTACAAACATCGTGTGTTCTATCAAATAGTTGTTTCCGATCTCCTATAATTATGAGTCGAGGCAGAAGTGAGAAATTCTTATAGATTGGTAGAACATATGTGAACATATTAGTTGAAGTAAATGGAGTTTGGACTTTGTTCGCATAATGAAAATGCTATGTGGGCACCTTTAGTTAGCAGTGAAAACATATCAGTGAAGTTTTCAACCAAAGTAGGAAACAAAGCCTTCATTCTAGGAAATAGCAAGTGAACCAAATTCAAACCCCAAATCTAAATAGAGGTTGCAGAGAAGCATTGTTTATTTCCATAGAGTATCCATATCGATGAGATAGATGGGACATAGGCCTACCATTTATGGATCACATATTTCAATAGTAAATACTTGGAAAAGGACCGTGTCTTGGACAATCCTAACTCAAGTGATATTAATTTAACAAAAATTAATATTGATGACAACACTTTCTGATGTAGTTTTGATTTATTTTGAATGTTGAAGGATGATGTTCACTGATCATCTTTGTTCTATTACAGGGAATTTCAATTCAATATGGGCATGTGCTTCTTGTGCTAAAGAGTATTGGACTACTTGCCCCAATGCATTGACCATGATAACTCACCGTTATCTCCACATTTGGCCACTAAGGCTACCAACCCATCATTTTGTCTTGGACAAAAGAGCGTGGGATCTTTTTCAACTATAAACCATCTGCAACTAAAGATAAGACCAAAATTTTATTTATAACATTTGAGTCATAGTCATAAAACTCATATAACCATTAGCATAGTGGGTTAGCTCAACCAATTATAACAGATTGTTTCAAGGGGGGTTTCACTATGAGGTCTCCCTTTCTAGTCTCACCGAGGTTCAAGTCACAATAGGTTCCATTGGGTTACCAACTGCTATTGTGGTTGGGGGTTCAACCACCCTCCATCTGAATATGTTTTTCCTTGGAGAAAAAAAACTAACATAACCATTCATCCTACTTGGTATAATTACCAAAAGGATATGGAGTCCCAACAAGTTACATAAAAGTACACAGTTTATTAAAAGTATGGAATCTATTGGTAGTATGTCACCTATAACACCCATAAATACTCTATCTATGTAGGTGGACAAAGCCTCTATGCGCAACCAAAAATGCTAAGAATGAGAAATAAAAAATAAAAGTAGAATGTAGTAGTAAGATTTACAAAAGCGTAATCCTAGAGGAGGAATGTATAGTGGGATTAAAATCCCATTAGATGCTCAATAAAGTAAAAATAAAGGTCCAAGAGGGAGACGAAAAAATTTGAACCTGGATTGATAGAGTTTACCTGAGTACTAGGTTAGCATTCTCCTACAGCTGGGTGCAACCAACATACATAGTAGATCCTTGATGGCACAACAAATCTGTATTCTTAGTTTCTTGTGCACAGAAGTGAGAGAGCATAGTGATGGTGCAACACTAGTCTTCTTTGGGAAGTGTGTTGCAGTGGTAGACAATGAGAAAGTGAGGATGCATGTATGCACTAGTCTCATCCTATTCCTAGATTTAGAACTGTTGTTTAGATTTAGCATTCCAGTTAGCTAGAGATTGATTTATCAGTTGTAGCATGCATTTTATTTAGTAATATCTTTAAAGAAGGGTGTGGATCCATATGATAGCTAGGGAACGACATGAGACTTTCTAATCTACACATATCTATATGAGGCACCAACAGGTTTGAATGTTGTTGTTTATCTCCAGTAGGAAGCACAATATCCCTGGAAAAAATTTCTATGTAAGGGGGCACACTAGTTGAGATGATTTGGGTTATTTTTTACTATGCCAGTTAGGGGCACATCATGCATGTGCCTGGATACATTTCATTTCCCTATCTTACCAAGCTATAAATAAGATGAAAGATGCACCAATATATTAGTTGGAGAGTTTTAGTTTTGAGCTTATGCATTGTAATTTTCTTCTTTGCAGTTTGAAATAGAATACAGATGTAGTCTTAAGTGGTTATGTTTAGAGTGTTTTGAATATTCATAATTTCCAGAAATACATGTTTGTAGATTATTGTAGCTCATATTTGTAGTTTTGATGGAAGTTTTCAAGTTTTAAGCTACCCAGGTTAAGGGTTATTTTTCTGAGTGTAGAATCTGCATACCATGGTTTTAAATTTAACATGGTATTAGAGTACATTCATTGAAATCCTCCAGATCAATGTATGGAATGCAGTTCTACCTATGAGAGGGAGTTGCTAAGGATTTAAATGTGTGTAATGCATGAACCTTACTAAGTGAAGTAGATCTAGACCCGTGATAGGTTGTTGGGTGAGATGCCTAGGATTTTATAGTGACTAGAAGGTTGTTATTGGCCTGAGAATATGAGATAGGCAATCTGCACCTGCGATAACTTGCTGATTTGATTTCTTTTGTGTTTGGTATATTTTTTCAAGTGTGCATTTAGGGGTTGCAACAATGGCCAGGTTTGGTCTCCAAGAGCATCACATGTTGGAGGGCGCTTCCAACTTGGTAAAGTGGAAATGCACACTGTAGAGTCTAATGTCGTTGTAATGTTATAACAGAGTGTCAATTGGTCTAATGCCCTTGTAATGTTGTAACAAAGTGTCAATCTGTCTTGTAAAATAATTCTCAAGAACAAACTCACCAGTGCTCGCATGGGAAAGATTGATATTGTACTGATCTATCTAATGAAGATCACAAAGTTGAGAGATAATCTCATTGTCATTGAATAAGATTTTAATGAGAGTGAGCTAGTTCAGATCACTCTGAATGGATTTGGTCCATCATGGCATTACTTTGTTCAATGTATTTGTACTCAAAAGTTACCCACTTTTGAAAAACTATGGTATGATTTGTTTGTGACAAGGTAAGATAATTTTATTGATTTCCAACGAATGACCACAAAATTCGATCAATGGGACTATTGAGTACAATAGTGTTAATACAAAGTGAGAGGACAAAAATGGATCCTAAAGAAAGTAGGATGTAGAAAGTAAAGAAAAGTATTGATCTAAGCCAAGACAATATACATATACCTATAACGCTAATGAAAATTTGATCCAGGAGGCAAGAAGAAAGAAACCAAGATAGAAGATAGAAATAAAATGAGCATAGCAAGGCCCACTATGGCTAGCTCCCTGAACATCCAAAACCAAATGAAGGAAACTCTGGATGGAAACATATCTAGAAGAGGAGCTGGAAGAGAATCTGGTGTGCATATTGTGTTGCTTCCTAGAAGAGGTTATCCGTCATCATAGCCTAGGTGACCTCGTCTGACCACTGGTGTGGGATATGGAATAGCATTCTCGTTGGGGTCTTTGGGATGTAGAAATTGGCCTCACTGATATAGAAGATGAAGTAACTCTTCTATCGATTTGTCTCTTGGTACCCCTAGCATAAGGGACCACCTCAAATAAGGAAGTGATCCTCTGGGTGGACACTAGTCTAGGAGAGGGCCCAATAGTCTAAGAATAGAACCTATGGGCCTCCTGCATGTATAGTGCTAGGCATATCTAGTCCAAGTATTGAAATAAACATGAGAGTGTTCATGACTCCTTGAACAAAAAACATAAGTGTTATTGGATATCACAATAAATGGGACAATGCAATATGAAGTAATCCTCGGTCTTGACCTCTGAGACATTCTATGTGAACCCACACTGAACTAGCCAAGGGAATGCAAAGAGAATGCATTAAGTGATGGAGAGTATACAAGGGCCAAACAATGAATGTTCCTCTCAACTCCATAAAATTATCTACATAAAAGGCCATCTTCAGGCGTAACTCGCTTGAGGGGTCTATCTAATTGACCTAAATATATTGTATGTATATATCACCTCAGGTGATCCTGTTTAGTTCCTACCTCGTAGGTAAGGGATGACCAGGTGAACTAAGGGATGGTAAGGGTTGGCCTCAGATCGAGCATGGGAATATTCTTCTTATGTGGATGCAAGGGGAAATGCTACTTCAAACCTCCTCTAGTTTCTCAATTTTCATCTCTAATTGGCCATAATCTGTTTGACAAAAAGATGACTAAAACATGACTTTGCACAATAAAAAAAAATAGGTTGTGAAGATGTGAATGTATCTCTCATGCTGTAATACTTGTGTAAAATATCAAGTAGTTTATTTTACATTGGAATCTAAGGAAAACAAGCCTCCTCTAGGTTCTCAAGCTTCATCTCTGATTGGTCACAATCGGTTCGGAAAAAAGATGACTAAAACAAGACTTTGCACAATCAGAAAAATAGGTTGTGAATATGTAAATGTATCTCTCATGCTATAATACCTGTGTAAAATATGAAGTAGGTTATTGTACTTTGGCATCTAAGGAACACAAACCTCCTCCATTTTCTCAAGTTTGATCTCTGATTGTCCACAATCCATTCAAAAAAAATATGACTAAACATGACATTTATGACACATCCCACTGAGTGATGGCAATGACCGAAACATGAATATTTTTGAAAGGAGCAATAATAGACCTAGACACACTAGCCAGTGGCCAAATTTTTATTTTGAAAACCTAATGACTTCTAAAGCACTGCATTGTGTGGAGTTGTGCTAAGCTATGTTGTAATTGTGCTAAATGAAAGCAAGTTTGTCATCCCAAATGTGAGTGTGCCTATGATTGTCCATGCACAGTGGGTAAACAATAGTTTGGTTCAAAAAAATTTATTTCCCATCATTTTGCAGGTGAAAGACCATGGACATATCAATCCTTGTGTCTAACATGCTCTAGAGTGATTTCCAAAAATTGTTGATGAAATTAGGTTCATGGTATGACACAATGTATGTTGGTGCTCCAAAGTTGATCCATATGTGTGCAATTTTTTTTTTTTTATGTCTTTTGTAAAGTCAATTTTCTTGCAAGGTGAAAGTACTACCATCTTCGAGAACCTATCAATGACAATAGAAATTGCATCATGGTTTTTTCATATTGTTGGTATGCCTATTAGAAAATTCACAAAGATAGACTATGTGGTTACCTGGGATTGAATAAAGATGTGTGTTAGGGTCCTATAAGCTATAGGAAGTCTGACTACGTATTTTCCTCTTGGCTTGCTTGTTTTCCTCGAAGTTAATAAGGTCCTAGACCAAATTTTCAAACAAATTTCCAAATACAATTTGGTCATTGTTTAGCATGTTTAAGTCAGTGCTAATCCTCCGCGTGTTCATGGTCATCATCATCTAGGTCATGGCTTAGAATTCATTTTTTGAATATATCATTATAAGGTCAGTCATAAAAAATTAAAGTGATTCATATTCATCACTTGGGTCACTACCATGGGAATTAGCACCTTAAGGACATGTTGAGATAAATGTAAGGTGATGTTCCACATAAGAAAATCACGCTGCAATCACATCAGATAATATCACTCTCTTACTCGAAGGAAAATCGACTTTTCAAATATATTAAAAGGCCATCCTGGTTTATTCAATCCTCATTTCAGTGTTCTTAAACTCCTCTTCACCATCAAGGTCCATATCAACTATTAGAACATTGAAATCTGCCATCAAAACACTTATGCGCAACCCACGCTGTGTTTCAGGAAACCCATGCTATGTTTCCGGTAGCCCTCGCTATGTGTCTGGCAGAAGTGTTGCGCTTTTGAAAAGGAAGCAAAGTAATTCATTGCAGAGTTTTTATTCACCAGGTCACAGGTTCAACTCGTCATTAATAAGTAAGTGGGCCACATTCACACCACCTTTACCCTTCTTTTCTTCATTTTCTTCATACAACTTAGTAAAAAACCATCTCCTAGGGTTTTGCTGCGTCGTAATCTTTCAGTCATATTTTTCCATTTTCTATTGTACAAACCTGCATCATGTTCTTAAACACCCTCACCTACACTCCCTAACACCAATCCCTACTCTCCACAATTTCCCCTAGATTTTAGACAACAATTATCCACTACTTTCCCTCCAGCTACCAGACCATCCCTTATCCCCTGTTTCCACAAATTATACCTTACCCCTTCCCTTTCCCACTGAAAATTAGGATTTTCACATCATGGAAACTGGAAACAATGATACTCGAAAAAGGAGGTACAATAAGGGTGAGAAATTTTCCAGGTATGAGCTAATACAGATCAGATAAACCATGGCCTCACCTTTCATTAAGAAATTATTTGAAGATACTGGCTACCTAGGGTTTTGTGAAAGAATTCAAGAGGTGGGATGCCATGCTAAATTGACCATCCTCTCTGCCACCAATTTAAAGAAGGATAAGACCAAAATTGAAGGGGTAGACTTCACTATTTCCACAGATTCCATTGCCATAGCTACAGGTATTCCCAATCATGGAGAAATCTGGTTTAAAGGAATGGATTTAGACATTGAAAATTACAAGGTTTTCCTGAAACCACACTATAAATATACTCCAACTCATATTTTTCCTTTCAGACAATTGCTAAATAGATATGACCTGTTGATGAATATGATCATGAAATACTTTACCTGTGAAGGGAGATTTTCAAGACTGTACCAGTATCACATAAGGTTGTTGATGCATTTCACTTCCATCAAGCCACTTAACTTTCCTCATTACTTATTCAAAAGCCTGGTCAAAATGATAGAAAAGTTACAAAGCAAAGGGAAAGATCACAAAACAATTTTTTTTCATCATGGTTTGGTAAAGGTCATGGTCATCCAAAAACTTTAAGAAATCAACATGCCTTGGGAGGATTTCATCCGGTCAGTTTCTCTTATGCCTGCTACTAGTCAACCCAAC
The DNA here is from genome assembly GCA_009831015.1 of Picea engelmannii. Lineage (NCBI taxonomy): Eukaryota > Viridiplantae > Streptophyta > Pinopsida > Pinales > Pinaceae > Picea > Picea engelmannii. The sequence goes on from ML778986.1 coordinate 49,483, forward strand.
AGTCAAAACACTTCATTAGCACGACCAATGCCACAAGAGGTTGTCTCATCCAACAGGCTATCAAATAGAAATACGCATATGGCAGAGATTACATAGACTTACCAGAAAGGGAAAAATTGGTTTTTCCCCCTGAGAGCACTAAGAAGATGTCTACACCTGCAATGCTGACTAGGGCACAAAATAGGCAAATGCCCGAGGACAATACGGTGGAACAAGTTCAGGGAGAATTGGAGAAGTCACCTAGGCATGTATATGACTCCCCATTGCAACATTTTGAGGAGGATATGCCTCATGAGAAAGAGATGTTTGACCGTGTAGACAAATCAAATGAAGAAATTATCAAAGAGAAACAAGCACAAATACAAGAGCTAAAGGATGAGCTTGCAAAGGCAAATCATATGGTGGAATTACTAAAAAAAGAGAAAATACTTTTGAATCTGAATGCAATGCATCAAAATACCTCACCGGGTCATCCATCATCCAACAAGGCAAAATACAAAGGTAAAACATTGATTGGTCTAGAAGAGTAGGTGGAAGGCAAGGAGCCAGTAAAGAAAAACCTTGTTCACTCTATAGGTGCTGAGATTGAGAAGAACAATGAGTATTGTCTTGGGAGAGTAAAAAAATACTTGGGGAATCTATTGAAGAGGTCCAAAAGAGACACCAAGCTGTTGAGAAACATGGCGAGACACTATTTCACCAGGAACCTGATTTGCAAAATTAGGCTCCAAAACATGAAAAAGAGGCTAAGGAAATCCCTAAAGAAGTTAAAGAGGAGAGATAGTCTAAAGAGGAGATATAGACTTTATCTCTTGTATTATGAATCATTGATTGTATAAAGCCATCACACAAGGAGTCCCAGAAACAAATTGCAAGGAATTTTGACAATTTTGGCAAATTTTTGAAATTTTTGGTATTTTGAGAGTTTTGATGTACAAAAGCGCATCGTGACCACGCTGCGCTTTCTATAAGAGGATATAAATGATGAAAAATTTACATTATTGGATAGGTATTGACCTATACTTCACATATATATACTCTGTTGGCAATTTCAGATCACAGTGTTGAAGAAAAATAAAAAAAAACATGATAAAAAATAGGTGTCTGCAACTTTTTCAAGACCTTCACTGCGCTTCTGGGAGTAACTTTGGGAAAACATATTTTTATATGTAAAAATGTGTCCATTTGGGTTTATTGAGGTTTCTAATGACAACTAGATACCCTCAGGTTTCCATTAAGCCTTTCAGAGATGGATTTGGAGTAGTGGAAGGCTTTCAAAAGTCCTCTCCAAGGTTGGCGCTGTGTTTTTTATTGATGTTGTGTTTCTGGGAAATATGACATTTTTTTAATTTGCTTGGTCAAAGTTGATTCCCACTGATGTAATTCGACTTATAGTGAATTTGTATGATGTAATTAAGTTTCATGGGGTTAAATTAGTTTTTTCCATGTGGATTTGGTGATATTTAATGTTTGTCAAAGTCAAATTGAGTTAGTTGAGCTATTGGCCAGTTTTTTATTGTGCAAGAAACAAAGGCCTTCATGTATTTATCCATGTTTGCATAAGGGTGACACCAATAGAAGTGTTTCTACAAAACTACGAGAACCTTATGTATCTCAAAGTGACCTCTTGAATTGGGATAAGGTGTTCCTAGATTAGATTGTTTCATTTTCCCTTTCCAGTACACACAAATTTAAATGGAAATAAACATTGTTGCGCAACTAGAAATTTCCATTAGAATTTTCATTTTCTTGCATGCACAACATAGTGCTTTTTTGTTTCAGACATCGATTCTTGTTCCATATTTCAATGCAAGTCCAAAATACATATCTATCTTATTTATAAACATCTCAACATGGTTGAGTTGTATGATTCGAGAATATGTGTATTGGTTTTTTATTTATTGCACAAGTAGTGTAATGATCTTGCCTTGCAAAATTCAAATTGTACTTCCCGCTTAATTTTGTTCTTACATGGAAAATCTCTTCATGATATCTACATTTTTCTCCCATTTTGTGTTTTGGCATTATTCTCTTCTAGCAATATCTAGAGATAGGAAGGTAATTGTTTGTCTCAACCGTATTTCCTTATGGACCATATTGATATGCACTTGATTCTCAATATTTGTAGGTTCACTATATGTCAAATATGTGTTTAAAATTATGCAACTTTCCTCCAATGAACATAAATCTATATTAGGGGTCTCAACTTTGCAGTGTTGAGATTTTGGAGTTTAAAACACAATTCAACTATAGTGATTTTGAAGTTAGGAAAAAATATGAACATTGAGAAACAACATAAGTAGAACTTGGAACCTTGTAGAATTAAATTTATAAATTAAATTTATGTTATAGGAATGAATATTTCATTTAATGAAAAGGAAAAGCAATTTTAAAAGTTAAAAAAATGTAAAAACTTTGAAAAAATAGCAAGTGGAGAACCTGGCTTGTGTGTTAAGGTGAGGGTTAAAGTCTATTAGTTTAGCATTTTTTTCAATATATATTTACTTTTCTTTTCACCTTCTGGTTATGTTTAGCTGGGTTCTCTAGGGATATCCCAAAGAAATTTAATAAACCCATGTTTTTTTTAGGTCTGTATGTAGAATCCAAGTTTGTCCCAAGAACCTGTTACCAAACTGAGAGAAAAACTTGAAATATTGGCACAAGTTGTAATACCCTCTATTATGTTTGTAAACCCAGGAATAGAGGTTCTAAGTTTATTGAACCCATTGTAGCCATAGCCGAGGTTTAGATAGTAGGTGATAAGTCAACCTTTCTGAGTATAGAGTTGTGGATCAATGAAAAACCTCATTATACATTTGTCATTTGAAGATGAGTGGGTCATATGACATGTTTTAGTTTGAATATATCTTTGTACACAAATTCAAATTGTACTCTGGATGATCTTCATTTCATTTCTAGTATACAACTATAATATTTCACCTTTTGAATATACACTGAACTATTTATTTTTATAGTTTGGACCATGAAAATACAAGTACCTGAAAGAGAGACCCTTATGAAACACCACTTGGAGTGCAATAGCTTTATTTCATTAAAAAAAATCATAACATTATCTCTCCGAGTATTCTTGATTCAAATATCCCATTTAGATGTTGTTGATAGTCTGGCTTCTCTGAACTTTGAAGACAATGTAATCTTGTGTAAGAATGTTTCAATGCTATTTTCACGGAAAAGGGGCACAAAATATTCTGTAGTCTCAGCATTGCAGCTTCCCCTAATGCACTTGGTAACAGGGATTGACATCCCTAACCGTTGTGTCTGGAAACCAATTAGAAATTGTATCGAAGTTTGAAGTGATTTTTGAAAGGAACTGCCTTTCAAACTGTGTTTTTTCTATTATGTGGAAAGGTTTACTCTGAAGTGCTGACTTGAGGATAATGTACTTAAGTTACTCTTGAAGTCTCTTAAGTTGGGTAGATTGTTAAATACCTTATGTGAAGTACAATACTGTATTTAGTTTGTCTACTTGCAAAAAAATGAATGACTCCCCTTAAAAATGTAGCATGCATTGATAATCAAGGATTATAATGGGTTGTATTGAATGGCCTTGGAAAGAGAATAGTATCTCAATCTTGGTAGTGAGAAGTATGATCAATATGTTATGTATTACCTTCAAATTCACTACATTTTAGGTTGGAAACTTTTCAATTCATTCAAGAAAAAGAAAATCCATGCGGATTGTCAGTTTTTTCATAATTCTGTCTAATTTGATTTCTTTAATATCCATAAGTTTTGGCATGCTTGCAGGGATGAAGTGCACAACAAATTTACAAATATCTACACTCACATGTATTAAAATCAATTTGCATGGAACTTGGTAATTACAAATTGCAGAGGAAGTTGGTATGTAGATATGGTAATTATAGTGTGCATCTTTAGCTTCTCGTAACATGATTTTTCTTCCTGTGTTAGATTTTCACATTGCTAAAGGACACATTGTTGTTTCCTGCTCATGACTACAAGGGCCAGACAACTAGATGTTGAATTTATATGAAGGAAAATGTACCAAAAAAATCATCCTTTTGAGGTCCCATATTTAACCCCCAGCATTTTGGTTTGCTTTTTGGCATGTATTGTCCCTTCTTCTCTTTGTTGAATTTTTTGGTAGGACTTTTCTATGTTTCTATCATGGTCATTGTTGGATTCCTTCAAATTTTAATGGAGATGGCTATACTAAATAAGATATACAAATAAACCAAGTAGCTACCATCACTGGTACTTTCTTAACAAGTCACATTGCCCAATCACGTTTATATGTGTGGAAGCATATTAAAATATAATGTGACTTAAATTATTAATTGTGAAAACAAAACAAAAAAGAAACAAAAAATGAGACAACAAAACCAAAAGAATTGAACCCGATACAATTCTAGATGTGATTGAATGATACAATTCTACTTTTGTTACAATGGAGTTACAAAAGATAGACAATGTTCATTTGCCAATAAAAAAATCAAAATTGCTTCTCTATGAATGAAAGACAATTCAATTTTATTCCAGTAATACAAGTATCTTTGTTTACAAAATGACATGTAGGTCACAACCTGATAAATGTTAGGATATTTAGACACTTAGGAGTTAGTTAAGATCTACTTGGTCTAATATGTCGTTAGGTAAAAGTGTGTTTCTTTAGTATGCATTAGTATGCATTTGTAGTTAGGAAATCCGACGGTCACGATATGTTCCCGA
>ML778986.1:60124-91818 GCA_009831015.1 Picea engelmannii
CGTTGGCTGGGGCCGTGGATGTTTCCCCGTAGGGGTTTTACCACGTGAAAACATCGGTGTGTTGATCTTTGATCTGGTTATGTGAGTGGTTACTGAAGGTGTTCGTCCTCTGTTGGAATACCTGTGTTGTCGAACAATAAACACTACAATATGGCCATGCAATATCATAATTAAATATAGCCATAAAGTGCAACATTAGAATTACATAAACCCAAACAATTGAACGCAGGTCCAAGTCTCTCCAGATTTGATGCATTTACAACCAATTAAGATATGGGAAAATATGGATTTTTGGACGTAATGAATCCTGAAGCATCGGGAAGATCGATTTCTAGACTTATGGGGTTCAAATGTCCATGTTTAAACTGTTGACATGTACAAGAGTTGGGTTAGTTTTGATATAAAAAAGAATAGTATTCTAGCTAGCCTTAAGTAATTATTTGACACACAAAATATAAGCTTCATAAAGTTGATAAACTTAACAACTTACAAAGTTATTTGGAAGAGAATACACTTACAGGAAACTTGAATGTCTTGTGGAAGGTCCCATTGATAGAGGGTCACATCTACAAAAAAAAGTATGATAATGAGACTTCAAAAACAATAAATTATTAAATTAAGAGGGTAGAAAAGTTAACATGCAGATTGCATACCTAGCACTTGTCCCAACAACACCTTCAGAAACATCATATATCTTACATTTTCTATTTTTCTCTTCTTTTCTTATCACTATACTAAGCTCAGTTGTTTCTGGAAGGTGGTTTTTCTTCTTAAATCCATCTATTTTACACCTATAAAATGCTTGACCCATTTGCACAAGAACATCTGAATGATTGGAACCCCCTCCTTTATGTGTGCATCTATGGTAAATGGTACGAGCTAGATTATGTGATTTCTCCATACCCTGTGTACCCCAAATGGACAAGCTTCCATATTTTGTTGCAAACCATGCTCCATGTGCAAATAATTAATGTTACAAACATTGGCATCAATCTATCTTAGAATACCAAACAAATGTACGAAATGAAGTTAATTTACAAAAATTATGTAAAGTAAAGAAACATACAAAGGAAAGTACTAGTGGGATGAAAATTAATATGCATACCATATAATGTGTCATATGGTTGTCTCCCTAGGTTTCTATCATTTCTCTTATGAAGTCCGTAATAGATTTTTGAAATTTTATTGCATCACCTTCCATGAATTTCTCCTTATCCATCAGTAGAAAAAAAGATGAAAGTGATCTCCAAGCAAATTTCTTCTTTCTAGTTGATTCATGCCCTTCACTAGTACGATCATATTCTGCATCAATTAATTCTTCATACAATCCCAAACATCCATGTCCCCATTTTTTTTCAAGAAAACGAAGTGCCTTGACACCTGACATTGATGGCTTTGCTAGAAGATTTCCTTGTACCTGACCTCTTAATATCTTTTTCAATTTTAACATGTCCACCATGCAAACCTGCTTTTGAAAGAACGCGTTCAATTGCCTCAATTGAATTTTTACTTTCAGCCTACGGGGTTTTGTTCCATGCAAAAAAATAGATAAATACACCATCTTATCAACAATTCTCACAAATGCATGAAAAGTGCACATGTGCACCCTAATCAATGGTATAGGAAACACTGCATCTAGATTTGGATCAAGTTGATCATGGTTGGGAGGAAGGTTTTGATGACAGCTCAAAATACCACCATTCCAACTTCAATCTTTTTGTCTTTTCTTCATGCAATATAAGAAACTATGCATTGCATTTGCACCATGAGAAATGTTGTACATACACTTGAGAGTTTTAAATCAGCTGGAAGGTGCCATTCCACAAAATATGAAACATATCTTTCCACATATAATTTCCCCCCTACATCATGTGAAGACATAATTGATGGTAAAGATGTTTTGTTGAAAACAAATTTCAAGGACTCATGGGACTCCTTGTTGACATGAAAAATTCCCAACCAAAAAAGGTGATCTTCAGATTGAACTTGAAAATATTTATCACTTGTCTTATCAAGGTTTGGATATAATGCACGATTCATTAATGTGATTGAAACTCTTTCATATTTTTCATTGTTGACTAACTCCATCTCATCCAATTTTAGGACAACAATCAATTTCCCACATGCCTCCTCAATAGAGATGTCATAGTACCTCACCATAAATTGTAATACCCTCTCTAGGTCATACCACAAGTTATCTTTTCTCATTAATGGAATAATCTCACTTGATACTTTCTTTTTTTTCTTACTTGCAACTTCATGCACTACTTCTAATTGATATGCATCTCCCAAAGAATCAACAATTTTTTTGTTTCGTAGTCCACGCTCCTTTTTCACATGAAAAGGGCGAGGAACCAAAATCTTCTTAATTCTGACATTCAACATTCCCTCTCTCATAACTTTAAAAAGACTTGCATATGCTTCCTTGCTGATCCCTCTATCATCACAAACTACTTGAACATCCTTTACATCAATTGTTAAGTTTTCAATGAATTGGTTAACTACTTCTTTCCTCAAAGCATCAAATTCTGGTTGTTTGAGCATTGATTTAATGTCACTTTTCTTCAACACAGTTTTGTACAAATCCACAATATCAATACAACTTGGATTTAATATGGACTTCACCCCAAACACCCTTTTTTTATAGGCACCTCCCCTCTTTACCATACATGATAATGGTTTCAACTCTTTTGATCTATTCCTCAACCCCATTGGAGTTTCCTTTATTAAAGAGAGTCTATTTTGGAGACGATAGATATCATTTTTCAACATTTCAATTTCTTTTGTTGAGTTGGATTTCACTTGAAGTAGTTCATCCACATGTCTTTGATTCAACATTTCTATTATTTGGTTCAATCTTATGATTTCATGATACTGAACCATATTTGAGTGATGGAGATGATTTAATTTGACACTAAGATCTTGGATTTTTTGTTCAAGGTAAATCTGATTATCATCCAAATTTTTACATTATCCTAGAAGACCATTGTTTCCATGACATACAAACCGACATAGTCCTTTTATTTTTTTGAAACCGGGATGATATTTGGGCATAGGGTCAACTAGATAAAGTTTTCCTTTCACACAAAGATCTAAATTTTTAGCTCCAGATTCCCTTAATACATTGTAGTCAATGTGAGGAACCAATGTATGATTTTGTTTATGGATCGGTTCCATATCCTTACTTAAATTTATGCAGGTAATATGGTGATAGTTTCTTACACCATTTTCATCTATTGAAGAGTCCTAGAAACAATCAATATTATGAAAATCAAAACATACTAGAAAATCCCACAATGAGAAAATCAACTTGCAGAAGAAATAATTTTGGATATCTTCTATGGAAAAGACAACTTTTTAAATATTGAGGCATACCTCAAAGCTATCAGACATCTTGTAGAATATTGTAAATTCAACTAATCTTGTATGTTTGCATCTGAAGACAATATAGATTAAAAACCAGTGATTAGAAAATAAGAAACCAATCTTATAACAATAGACAATCTAAATGAATAAATGACATGTATCCCACTTGGGTTTATTCTCCCTCTAATATGAGCATTTTCTAATTAGTTATATATATTTATTCACAACAATCAATAGACTTCTCAGTTTTTTTCATTAGAACAAAAATATAATCACCAACAAAAGTAATAGATGGATTTTTTAATGAAACATAGAGTATGAAAGGTTCCCTTTCACATTTGTCTTCTACATTGTGAACCCAATCCCTTCATCTCCTTACACCTACTTGAGATATATCTAAAGCATCTCACCACAGGTTTTGTTAAATCCAATACTAAAACTGCCTTTTTTTGCAAATTTAGGGAATATCCAAATAAGGAATATAGTTGTTTATTGTAGAAAAACAACTCAATGCGTTGAGTTTAAAATTTAATCTTATCAGAATATGGTAGGGCACCAACTTTTAACACATCTAGTAGGGGTTCAACACAATCTTTAATTCTATTAACTGGAATAGGATGTTGACTTATTTAGTCTCTTATATTGATATGTTCAGACAGGATTACAACCTTTAGCTATGTGGACAATGGCAGCTTTCACAGTGCCTCATAGGTAATTGGACACACATGTTCTTGAACCAGCTAACAAGAAGGGATCTCTATAAAAAAATGGACTAGTCGGTGCTCAAAAGCCATCTAATGTTAAATTTGTCCGAAATAAGAAAATCAAAGAAGCTCCATTGGCATCACTAGAATGTGGTGCTGAAAATCTTTCCATTTCCAAAAGACCCCCAAAACCAACTGAAGCACTTCTTATTGAAGACAGGCCTGCAAGTTATAAATTGTTTGGGCAACAACTATTTTTCTCATAAGATACTTGTACCTCACCTAAAATGGTAAGACTACATGCAAACATATTTATGTATTTATTTAACACAACTTTTATTTTTGTTGACTGAAATGTGATGCTAACTATTTTATTCTCTTGTGTTGATATGTTCAGACTGGACTACAGCCTTCAACTACGAGGATGATGCCACCTTTGACGGGGCCTCAGGGTTTATTGGTCACACCTGCCGTCAAGCTAGCCATCAAGAAGAGGCAAAATAATGGGCTAGTCAGTGCCCAGAAGCCATCTAAAGTTAAAGACAACCAAAGGAATAAAACCAAAGACAACCCACAAAATCCCATCTCACTTATAGAGGAAAGGGGTGTGGGAAGTTTTTGGGAAAATTAATAATACAAGAGATACTGTTTTTACCCACCTAGATTCCATCAGTCTATTTTTTCGAGCAGCTTCAAGGCACTCCAAGGGAATTCTTTAGAAGATTAGAGTTCTTCATAATTATATCTAATTGCGTTGAACATCAATAATCTTTTTTTCAGTTCTCTAGTTGTACAAAATTCATCAATAATGTTGTGCTTATTTGGACTGAAAGGATTGTACAATGGGAATTCTTTTGAAACATAGATCTCTTGCATGCTAAAATTGCGTTCTTCTACCCCTCAAACTAGATTGTATATTTAGACAGAATTTCATCAATCTGTTTCTAAGCCCAAACAAGTCATCCAAAATAGTAGTTTGTTGTGTTTTGTATAATTCAAATTAGCTGCAGAGGACATAAATACTCATCGATGAATGGCAGAATCCACCCTTAGTAAGTAAGGTGCAGAAATTAGAAGGCAGAAAAATTGACAAGTATTTTTCCTGTGGCTGCTATTGTACATGAAAGAGGGAACTAGCACCAGAATCCACACCTTAATAAGTAAGGTGCAAAAATTAGAAGGCAGAAAATTTGACAAGCATTTCCTTTTATAGTTATCAACTCTTTATTTTTGTATTGAAAATATTAATTTTACTTGAACTACAGATGTGTGTTCGATATATTACTCATCAACACACAACACAGAAGAAAACAAATTCTTTCAATGTTAATCCTCCTCAATATACATGACCTAAAGGTTTTATGTTGGATCTCCTCAGAACAACATAAAGGATGAGTTTATCACAGAACATAACTGTTCTTGGACAAAATGGTTCATACTGGTAGTAACTCCAAGTTGGAAGAAATATTCCTATTTATTATTGGCATGTTGAGATGTTTATCAGATTATTCAGATTTGTAATTGTTTCACTTTTTTGTTGTTGTTTTCAAACTTATTGTTCGAGACCTTATTTTGAGGTCTTCAAACACCATATGGAATACCATCCTCACTCATGTAGAAAAAGGTGTTCTTGACGATTGGATTTTTGTTTTACCTCGAACTCTTTTGTTTCTGTTGTGAAAACCATAGAATTTTTCCATCCCTGCCCATGGGAATATGCTTATGGCATAAACAACCACACAATCATTATAAGGTAATAGTTAAATGCAAAATACTGAAAGAAAAAGTATTCAGCTGGTCTCAAAGAATGTGCATAATATGAGACCTTGATTCCAAAACTCGATGCTAGAAGATAAGACATAATGTAATTACTGATTCCATGTCCAAGAAGCATAAATATCCTGGACCATATCCAAACTCAGTAGTCTCCACATATTCAACACCAAGGATACAGGCAAACTAGGGAAAGTAATCTTCTAAGATAATTTTCAAGTTCATAATATGAGACCTTGATTCTAAAACTCAATGCTAGAAGATGAAGCATGATGTAGTTACTGATGCCCTGTCCAAGAAGCATAAACATCCTGAACAATATCCAGACTCAATAGTCTCCACAGATTCAACACCAAGGATACATACAAAGTAGGGAAAGTAAAGTTCTAAGATAATTGAAATGCATAAATGCTGCAAGCACAACAAAAGGAATATGATATTTTCTGTTGAGAAGCCCATGTTTACCAGGTCCAACTTCCAAGGAAGCTAGCTTATTTAGAAGCATGAAGTTGTTTTGATATTCTCTAAAAACTCAGTTGCCTACAGAAATGAAGCAACCAAACAAAGTTATTTTACTTTATCAAAGATTCAAGATTCTTGCCATCTGAACATTTTCCACAATAAACATAAATGATTCTATTCCTGATTGGAAAACATTACATGCATATTTGACAGGGGTTCATATCACCAAGCATTTAAAGAACCTTCTTCACATAAATTGAATATTCATGCATACGATGAAATCAGCTGACATAGAATTGGAACTTATATTTACCATGACTGAGAAATTTTTGAGGACTCTGGAGAAAATTTTCATGGCCCGGGGTTAGAAGTAATGAAAGGACTAAGAGCTTACAAAGTATCAAGATGCCTGAGAAGAAAACCAGATACCAACAAGTCTTCCTCCAAGGAGTCCAGTGGAAATTCAAAGCTCTCCTTTACAGAGGAGACTGCTATTAAGTTGTCCTATAGAAGTGATCACTCTGCATGCAAAGAAAATTTTCCAACATCCTGTTCTACTCTCTAACTTTCTAACAAAGGTTGTGTGAGCTTCATTGATTAACATAATTGTTGTACAAATAGTTTTAGATGCAAAAACCCTAATTAAGTGGCAAGACTGTAATAATAATTTTCAACATTATAAACCAGATAAATGACAGGCATTAAGCCGAAAATAACAATTTTCCAATTCAAAATTTGATCAGTGCACAACACCCAATGGCAGAACGAAATGGGAAATACAATTCGCAAAAGATGGTATAAATCCAGATACAAGCCTATAAAGTAAGAATACATGTGATCATCTCCCAAGTCTACTTTGACTATTTTAGAGTTGCAAATATAGAATTAGAACAAAAATTCCCTCTGTGCCAAGTCTAACACGACACACCTGCTCAACTCTTCTTATTGTATGCAACATCATTTGAAAAGAAATCGGGTTGGAGATATTTGGTTCTTTTCCTTGTTCCCTCTATCTTCCAGCTATCAACCCAATTTGTTTATGTCTATGTACAAGGATTAGTGATCTAGACACTCCTCCGTGAAGATATTTTTATTCGTTTAGGTTGGGGTTCATTATTCCTAGCAACAACAAGGCAAGTGATAATGGGATATTCTCATTAAGAACATCTCTCGTATCAACCACCCAAGAAAAAACAAGCTATGTGTGCCCTGTCTTATCGAAGACCAGAGTCCTATCACAGAATGGTGAACTGATCCATGTGTGGTGTCTCATCTACTCTCATTTCCCCGTCATGTGTAGTGAATTGGTTTGCAATCAATCACTTGTTCCATAGACTCAATATGAATTAATTTCGTTATAGATAAATAAATGCCCAATATTTTAGCCTTAAGAAACAAAATCAACAGATAAGGCCGTTTGTTGCAGAAAAACATCCAAAACAACACAAACTTTTGATGTTGCTATTTACAAAACAAACAACATTGAACAAATTATATCATCACAAAAAGTCTTCATGGTAAGATTTTTAAATCAGACAGATCTTATTGGATTTACCTATACAAAAAATTCCACCCAACCAACATCATAGAACGAGTTATATCATCACAGAAAGTATTCATGGCCAGCTTTCTAAATCAGAGAGAGCTTATTGGATTTACCTATACAGAAAATTCAACCCATCCAACATCATATAAAATTTTATCATATGTTTTATTCATATACTAGTGGGAGTAGCAGAGAGTACATAATTATTTCATTAAAGATACAAGGCAAAGATTTAGTGTCTTTGAAAATAAATAAATGAATGATGGTCATTGCTTTACACCATGGATACACATCTTAAATCCATGATATTTAGCCCAATGAAAGAAGAGCAATACCTACAAGGAAACTAGCATTTGTTTAAATTTACAAACAACAATAGCCTTGTAATGCTTCTAGTTTAAGAAAATATTTGAACTCATCCTCAGATGCAAAGCAACTGAATACATTCTCTATCCTTTCGAACTACTACAATGGATGTCCAACCACTACCATATCCCCATATTCAGTATTTTTATTTGCGAGAAGATTTGGGGAAATATATAACCAGAGTATGGGGATTGCAATGTACACATTCCCATAAACCATTATGTCAACCTCAAAAAGGCCTCCTCAGGCAAAGAACCCTATCAATCCCTGCCAATTTCTATGCAGGGATTTTTCAGGGCAGAAACAACAGAGTACTTAGCTGATAGTAGAGAGCGTAGGCATGGAATCCAAAGAGCAGAGGTTGGCAACTAAATATTCCTCCCAGAGCAGGAAAAATCAAAGTCATGGCCTCAAACCTGCATTCCCTCCCCACCACAAATTAATTACAGAGCACCACCCTGGTAAAATCCAAGATCAGACAAGACACCGCGATGAAAAATATGGTTACCATATCACTTCCAGACCACTTCAAAACCCCCTTGGGCTCCACCCTGAGGCTCTTGGCCCTTCTCAGAGTATCCACTTCCTTGAGGATATCAATGGAAGTTCCCTTCCTCTTCAACTCCTGAATGCACTTGCTCATCATTTTGGAATCATCCTTCTCCCTCTTGAGAAACCTCTCAATGTGGGCCTCCATATCCATCTTGTATCTCATCGCCCATTTAGCATAAGAAGAACTACCAACTCTTCCTCTCTAAATCATTAAAACTCCTTAATTTGTTCTCAATTTTTCCGGGATAGGCACCCAAGTGAACCAATAATTTTTGGTTTTAAGTGGCACAATGAAATATAAAGCAAGAGACCAATGGGAGCCGTTGTAATGGATCATCGAATTGTTGTTTGGTGGAATTTTGGATTAAATATATGAATATATGAGTGTGAAGAGATCGTAATAACATCGAGACATAGAAAATTGTACTGGGATAAGCCGACTTGGAAGAGCTAGCCAAGAGGCTCTACTTTAAGGGTTGGAGTGAAACCAGATATGATGGAATTTGATAGGCAAATTTCCTATCAGAGGGTGAATTGTCTTTAAAATACAGAATACCGAATCAAACCAAATATGATTCTTGCAGAAATCAAAGCCAATAAAGAAATCAAAGCAGATCTATTGGTATCAATGATACCAATAGATACCAACCTAACCAATAATTTTCCCCATAATGCTCAATGATAAGAGGCAATATCGAAAACTAACCTTGGAGTGTACCAAACTATCTATTATGTAGCCTCAAGAACTAAGAGTAGTCTAGAGAAGAGGTCTAAATATAATTCATTACTCACTTTATGAGGAATTAGTTTTTTTTTTTTTATTGGAATAAAGACAAGAAAGCCTTTTGCTTAAGATTTTTACAACCCTTTTGATCATGCATGTGAGGGCACTACGAAAACATGTACTTTTTTTCCGGACAGAATAAAATGCAAAAGTGATGCACAGTTTTCACTATATCTATAGCTTATGGTAGGTTTGGACTAGTTGAAGCAGGAAGAACTATTGGTAAAGTTAAGACCTATATTTAATGTTATGAAGTATGTACTTGGAACTTTGACAAAGTTGGGAGGAATTGAGAGAATAGAGAACAAAAGGAGCTTGAAAAGCTTTTTTTTTAGCTCCTTCTTGCATGGTTTCCCATTACATGTTCACCAAGGGAGTGTATCCATGGGATTTTCTACCCTTTCTATTGTGGAATTTTTGTATTCAATTGAGCAATTTTCCAAAGCAAGTGAAGCAATAGAGGGGATTAAAGTGGATGGAAAAAATTTCAGTAGTTTATTTGATGTCTTAATGACCAGAAACTTTAAAATTTAAAGTTTGACCATATGTGGATAAATGAACGAAATTTAGGGGAAAAAGCTAGTGGTGTTTTATCTAATGGACTTCACTTGGATGGTGAACAACCACTAGATCTTGAAGGGTATACTTTCTCTGAGAATGACAATGGCACGATATCTCTTGCATGATGTTACGTAATAGCCCATCCTATGTGGGTCTTGTGAGTGGCGATTTTTTGTAGGGTTTTGTTGCATTCTCTTCAGCTAATTGAGGAAAGAGTCAGATGAGAAAGTTTATTCAACGATAGCCTTGATTACAAAGATTTTGAAACTTCTTGTTATCCTCACAAAAGAAACAATTTTTATGTTATACTTGAAACAAAGGAAGCTTGATCATGGTTGATCTTTTTTTATCTATTGAGAATCGAGATATACATGAGAACATGAAAATATTTTTTGATAGTTGAGAGGGAGATATTCTTCTCAAAAGAATATATCATATTCAACCTTTCTCAATTTTCAACAACAATAATTATCAGCATCCAAGAAAGATGAGAAAAGTGAAGTTTTCAAGAAAGGAGGTATATAGTGTACACTCTTCCTTTCAGAAATCCAAACACCTTGTTCTTAGGAATGTGTCTTTGAGAAAGACCTTAGTTTCAAGAGAGGATATTTTCAGGATAGAACAGAGGTCTAAATATAATTCATTACTCACACTTTCTGAAAAATATTTTGTTGAATATTTTGACATCCCTTTTGAGCATGGATGTAAGGGCACTACGAAAATACTCCACCTTTTTTCTGGACATAAAAGGATGCAAAAGTGATGCACAACTTTCCCTAAATCTGTAGCTTCTGGTAGGCTTGGAGAAGTTGAAGTAGGAATAACTATTGGGGAAATTAGGAGCTAGCTTTAAGCTTATGAAGTATGTACTTTGAACTTTGAAAAAGTTAGGAGGAATTAAGAGAAAATAGAACACAAGGAACCCAAAAAAACATTTTCTCAGCTCCTTGTTGCATAGTTTCCCATTACATGTTCACCGAGTGTATCCATGGTATATTCTACCCTTTCTATTGAGGATTTTTTGTATGCAATTGAGAAAGTTTCCAAAGCAAGTGATGCATTAGAGGGGATTAAAGTGGATGGAAAAAATTCCAATTGTTTTTTTGATGTCTTAATGACCATAAACCATTAAAGTTTGACCATATATGGATAAATGGAGGAAATTTCAGGGAGAAAGCTATTGGTGTTTTATATAATGAAGGACTTCACTTGGATGGTGAACAACTACTATATCTTGAAGGATCTACTTTATCTAAGAATGACAATGGCACAATATATCTTGCACAATGTTACATAATAGCACATCCTATGTGGGTCTTGTGAGTGGTGATTATTTGGAGGGATTTGTTCCATTCTCTTCGGCTGAATGAGGAAATATTTAGATGAGAAAAGTTATTCCAGGATAGCCTTGATTACAAAGATTTTGAAACTTCTTATTAGCCTCACAAAAGAAACAATTTTTATGTTATACTTGAAACAAATGAAGCTTGATCATGGCTAATCTCTTTTGACCTATTGAGATATACATGAGAACATGAAACCATTTTTTGATAGTTGAGAGGGAGTTATTCTTCTCAAAATAATATGTCATATTCAACCTTTCTCAATTTTCAACAACGATAATTATCAACATCCAAGAAAGCTGAGCAAATTGAAGTTTTTCAAGAAAGGAGGTATATAGTAGCAATGGAAAGTATTACACACAATACAACATACCACCATGGCTTATTGTCTTTCTTACTGGTTATACAAAACATCCTCAAATCCCAAGTAGTTTCCCCCACCATCACTTAAAAATGAATTGTAATTTGCAAGTTGGATATAATTTTCCAAAGCAACAAAATAAATAGTGAAAGAACAATAAAAAACATACATATCAGAAGAAATATGCCATGTGTTTGAGAAAGGTATCAATCGGACCAAATAATTTTGTACATAACAACCCTCTAAGTTGAAACCGACCAAAAACTGCTCGCTTTCTGAGTTGAAACCGACCAAAAATTGCTCGCTTTCTGAGTTGAAACTAGCCAAAAACTGCTCGCTTCCAGTTGAACACTGAATAGAATGACCACCATAGAATGAAATGGGGTTCAAATGAAAGGTTAAATAGAAGTAAAAAATAATTTAAACCCACAAAAAATTGATCATTTACCTCCAAAATCGGAAATTTGAGGGTTTTCGTTTAGATCACATTCACGCCAATTTTTGTCATCAATGGTCGAGGAACCAGATTTGGACGAAAATTTAGAGAGATACAGTCAAAACTGTGAAATTTGGATGGAGTTTTGGAGATATCCATTGGAACCCATGAATTGTTTAAGAGAACCAGGGCCATCAATCCACGTTCGGCTGAATTCGAAAAATAAATGCATGATATCTTCGAGGAAAAATTGAAAACATGAGAGAAGGGTTTCCAATCCAATTCCATTCACGCCAAGTTTTGCCAATTATGGACGATAAGAGAAAGGTTTCCAATCCATGGATCATTCACGCCAATTTTTCTGAATAGTCACAGATGAAGCAGGGCTGAGAGGAGCCCTCGTCGTTCATTGTAAATTCCCCTACATCTCTCGATTATTCTATGCATCTACGAATGCACCTACAACGTGTACTAACACATCCAACAACACATTGTTCAAACAATTTAATGCCATTTAATTCATCCTCATAAATATTGATTTAATATAAAAGATATATTCAGCTGTGTACTTACACTTCCAACAACACATCGTTCAAACGATTTAATGCCATTTAATTCGTCCTCATAAATATTGATTTAATATAAAATAGATATTCAGGGCAGGGCAGCTTTGATAAAAGTGAAATAATTCTGGGAATATTTGATAAAAGTAAAATATAGAATTAATATATTAAAAAAATGTCTACATGGCATTGTTTTTATCAATTTATTGATTTTTTCTTAGGAGGACCATTTTGAGTTGAAATTTCCTCTAATGCTTGATAATCTATGTTGTCTTGGAGCAAAGAGTTCCTCTCTTTGTCAAATTGAAGCCATAAACAAGTATGTCAACATCATCTAATTTTAAGAGGTCAGTGCGATGACGAGTTGTATTTTGACCCTTTCTTTTTCTCTTTCTATTGACATGTTTCTCAACCAACATCTCTTGCTTGCACACACCATTGAATGGGTGTGTACTTGTCGCATACCAATGCACTTCAATTGAAATAAAATCATCATTTTATTTCTCAATCTTTATAACCTTTCCTATATAGAATGGATAACCATGTGGATCTTCAGTCGCTAAAAACGCAATCATGCTACCCTCCTTAATATCTTGTATTGAACCCCCATAAAGGTCTTCCATGGCTTCACATTATGCATGTGACCTTTGCGAACAAATATACATTTCTCTTTCCTCTGCTTCTGTAAACTCAATAGCACCTTGAGATTCTTGTTGAACTTCAACAATGTTTGTTTCTTCATATTCATTTGCCATATTTTGTGGCCAATGAAATGGATTCCTCAACATTGTATCTTCATTTGTTGAGCTTGAAATTATGTCACTTTGACTATTGAAAAAATACTCCCACCAAACCGAATCAACAACATCAAAGTACTCATATGTATCCTTAATTAACTTTTTAATTTATTCCAGGCATTCAGAATAATCTACATCTCTATTACGCCTCCATGCATTATGGATTTCAACAACCAATTGCAAAAATAATAACTTTGATGAAAAAATTGGATGATCTAGAATGAACTTCAAAAATGATAAACCTCATGAAGGCCCCCATTCTGTAGTAGTTGAATATTTCTTTCTCCATATTAGTGTTTTCCCATCAATTTTTTTGAAACAAAATTGATGTTGGAATATGATGTCATTAAGATGATCAATACATTTTTCTTCATGATGTGATCCCTGAATAAATTTTTGCATGTCAACCGTTTCTTCTAATATATGAAAAATAGGCTCTGGAATGTATGCTTTCTTGATACATTCAATCAATGATGATATACTTCCAAAATTTTTCCTCTTCAATGTTACTTTGAAAATCGCCACTTCAGAGATATTCTTCATCATCCTCATTATTGGCTTCAAAATCCTCACTTGGAAAAAAATATTCATTATCCTCATCGGTACCTTGAAAATCCTCAATTGGATGGAAATCATCAGCACCAACATTGCTTCTTTTAAATTCCTCATTCGAGAAAGATTGTCCAACATTTCCATAATTGTCATAATTACTTTTAAAATCCCAACTTGGGGGAAATTCTTATTCATTCTTGTTGTGTCCTTTTCGTCACTCCAATGAGAAAAAGAAGGGCTCCCTTTTTGGAGGAAGGAAGGGGATCAACATTGAAATTACATATGAAGGGATCCCTACAACTAATCTTTCTTCTTTCATTTCCCCCCAACTGTCGCGGTGGTGCCGGCAAGTGGGGGTGAGGGCAGTGTGGTTGGAGTTAGTACTGGGATCTGCATTGTGATTCCCTCTATTTGGGGAGGGAGTGATGGTTGAGGAACCATTGCAGGCGGGTGGTGATACCATACCAGAATGGAAAACACCATGTTGGGGAGGGTAAGTGTTGCGACTACCTGGAAATATTATACTCCCGATGGGGGGTAGAAGAAGGGAATTTAATTAATGGCTTGGGGAATTGTCTCCCA
The DNA here is from genome assembly GCA_009831015.1 of Picea engelmannii. Lineage (NCBI taxonomy): Eukaryota > Viridiplantae > Streptophyta > Pinopsida > Pinales > Pinaceae > Picea > Picea engelmannii. The sequence continues at coordinate 74,873 of ML778986.1, forward strand.
AACTGAGGTTTGACCTTGGGGGAGGGTGAAATCTGGGATAAGTGGTGTTGTAGGGTTCTCATGGGGTTCCTCAGGTAGGATCTCTTCCACTAGTGGGACGTCAGGGAGTGGAGAAGCGTCTATGGGAGGAACATGATCTCCATTGTCAGTTCCCTTGGAATATATGAGACACACTTGTGATGAGGGGTGTATTAGCAGTGGTGCTCCGTGGTATGCCCCCAATAAAGATGGGTCCTTGAACATTTTGAGGCCCATATCCATGAGTGGATATGCATCGAAAATAGTGTGGACAAGAGGTAAGATGTTATCAATGTTGGGGGAATGGTTAGGCTCGTAATGTGAAACTTGGTCGATGGTGATGATCTTCCCATTCTGGGGGGACATCATCATTTGAAACATAGAAGAGACCACAATCTTCATAGCATACATGTAGATACGTCTAAACAAGATCTTTTAATCGAGCGGGGCATCGATAACTTCAATGTAGATAAGGATGGTTTTTTCCCCTGAGTTCAATGGGGACATTTTGAAAGAGCCCTTCAGGAGAGGATGGTCTTCCATCATAAGCTCTCAAAGTGATGGAGGATGGTATTATATCAGGGGAGCCAAGTTTCTGCCATATTGTTTTGGACATGATGCATGTGGTTTCACCTTCATCAATGATACATCGATGAACTGTGATGTTCCGAATTTTGACTGGTATTTGGAAAGCTACCAAAGCGGGGAGATGGGGTTCCCCACAATCTAGATCAAATGTGATGAGTCTAGTATCAGTAGGTTCAACTGCCCCCAAGGAAGAAATCAATTATTTGTGTTGATAGGGACAGGTTTGGAGGACCTCCAAGACCGACATGGCTATAGGGGATTGCACCAAGCCATCGACAAGACTGTAATTGTGTGCCACCCTAGCCTGACGGTTGTTGACATTCTGTTGTAATGGGATGCGAGGAATACAAATGGGTGGTTTAGTGTTAGGGCATGGAATCATCAAAGTTTTTCCGGATGTAACTAGAGCTTCTTTCGAAGTGGTGGGAGTAGGTGCAGAGGATGCGTTGTATTGACGACTGCGCGTTTGTAGAAGAATTTCTTCTTTGCTAGTGAGGAGGATATTGTGATTTTCCAGATTTCCATGGTTTTGATATTGACCCATATGTGGTGGGGTAGGATGTATCTCCTGTTGGGTATTCATCACACCTTGGTGTGGAATAGGGTTTTGCAATACTGTCGGGGGTGGTTGTTGCAAATACTGTTGTGGGGAATGTTGGGGGGAAGGTGGCATTGGAGGATGTGGTGCATTCATGGAATCTTTCATCCGTTTGAAGTCAACAATTTGGGGGAAATGATGAGTATAATGACCATGGTCACTGCAAAGAGCACAAGGGAAGTTTGTCTTGAGGTTATTGTTGTTGTTCCTCCCTTGGCGTTTGTTGTTATTTCCCCCTTGGGGGTTTTGGTTGCCCCCAGCAGGTTGATTTTGTTGGGGGTTATTTCCCCATGGTCCTAGGTTATTATTTTTTTGGTTTTTTCCTTTCTTTTTGGAATTATTTGGCTGATGGGATGGATTTACCATATTCAGTTGTTCAAAATTTTGAAATTTCTGAATGGGAGAGGGTTGAACAAAATTAACCCCAACGTGTGGTTTTCCTTATGGAGGAGAAATGGGTTGTGGAGGACTAGGAAACAAAAAATAAAGATTATTTTGTGGTAATGATCCATAGGGTACATAGGAAGGCATAACAATTTCACTAGTGCTTAGGGTGTAAGTTGAGGTAGAGGGGGTACCAAAACTTGGTTGAACAGTCGGGCGAAACATGGGTGATGAAAAGGGTCCACTCATGGGTGGAGGGAGGACAACAGGGTATGGATGTTAATAAGGGGGGGGAGGGTAATAAGGGGGTCCTCCATACATTGGTGGATATTGGGGAGTACCGTACATGGGTGGTGGTTGGATGTATGAGTTGTGGTGTGTTGTGGTACCAATAAATCCATCTACCGAGTGAGACATCCCAATTTGTCCTAGCCAAATGGTATGGGTATTGGGGCGTTAGGTAGTACTGTGTATAGTTATCCTGACTATGCATAAATGAGGTCATATTGTTGAGCCTTGTTTATGGCTTCTTCTTCAATTTGGGGGAAGGTGGAGGCCACATCTTTGGCAAGGAGAGGGACGAATGATATGAGAAACCAATCAAGGCATTGTTATTTGGTGGTTTCTTCTTTGCATAAAATACGTCGTCGATGCCATTCATGAATGTGGTCAACGATATGTGTGGATGAGGTTTGTTTAAACCTAGAAATAAATTTGAGACCCTTGTCATGATGAACTGATAGTTGAAAGAAGGTCAGAAATGTTTTGTCCAATGATTCAAAAGTCACATGGGACCCTGATTTTTAGTCCACATACCACTTGGATGATGGACCCGTGATTCTACGTTGAAATAACCTTAATCGAACAGATTCATCCATGATGCTATTTGAAGAGAACCATAAGTGGAAGGTCGTGATATGATTGGCAGGATCTTCTTCGGCCTTTCCTTCAAACTTGGGAATGCTTGAAGGCAGTTTGGTAGGCATTGCAGGCCATGTGGGGTCATGCAATATAGGATCATTCATGAGCTTACTCATATCCTATATGTTGAGGGAGGCCAAATACGACACGTGGAGTGTCAGTGTAGGATTAGTTCCAGCCATGTGTGAGCATGTAGTGGACCTGACCCTTGAGGGGGGTTTGGTGGGGGTGTACTTCTCCTTTGGGAAGAAGAGTACCCTCTACCTCCTTGTGAAGGAGAGCTAGTGGATGGGTGACCTTGGGTAGTGGACCCAAGTAAAGTGGAACCATTTAAATCTGATCCCAAAATGGTAGCGCTCACAGGGGTGTGAGATGGTTGGGCCGATGAGTAGGCGAAACTAGGAAATCCTCCTAGGATAGGAGGGAGATTTTGCAAGCATTTGGAATGACGAGGATTCTGTGGGTCCCATATGATGTCCGATTAGCAAAGTGGAATTTGTGAAAAATGGTGATGAGAGAAACAAATGAACAAGAGACTTGTATAATATGGACCTTCAAAATATATCTCACAATAGCATGTAATCAAGAAAGCATCATACATAAATCAATTAAAAAGGATACATGTGGGTAGGTGGATTTTGTCCATGTGGGAGAACAAATAAAACAAATTCTCATGTCCTGTAGAGATGTAACGTCCTTCCTCTCAAATAACACTGGACCTTCCAATAACACTCAACAGTAGGGTTTGAATCCATCAGAAGAGGAACTAGTGAAGGATCAAAGAATCAGTTATAACGAGGGGTAGAGGGTGCATATCTCAAAAGAGATGGCAATATTTCCCAACAGCCACACAAAATCTGATCAAGGTGCAATTGCAGCCCACAATCGCCACATGGGTAGATGTCCTAAAATTGGCCACTAGGTACCTCGGTCAAAGTGCGGTATTTAGATTTTCGGCCTCAGAAATGGGTCACGGGTTGGTTCCCTTCCAAGAGGTGGGTGCCTCAAGGGGGTATGCACAGAACAACCAGACCTTGACCTTCGACCCTTCACGGGGATCTCCCTTCATTATGGTGTAGGAACACTTGACTTGGAGGATTTTAAAGTTCCATATTTCTCAATTTCTAATGTTTGAAGATCTGAGAACCAGATAACAGGGAGTTATTTGGATGCTTATCCCCGAGATCCTACCTAGACTAAAAAAATTATTTTGGCACCTCCTGTGGAGGAAAACTTAGTGAGTTTTTAGAAAAAAATTAGACGTGGTTGTTTTAGATATTGGGGGTGTGAACCAATCTCGTTTGAATTAAGTGGGAGTGGATAATTCCTTCAAGAAATAGTGGGACGTTTCATAATACCTTTGGAGGAAACCTACTTCAACCTCCACAATTCGAGATGAAATTATGTGAGTGAGTAGTGACTTGGTGTGTGAACAAGTGATAAAATGTGCCAAATTTTTAATAAGTTAGGTGTCACCTTGCAACATGTGGAATTCGTGTGGTCCTTACAATTCTTGATTACATATCTTACTAGATGTCATTGGTACAACCTTGCTGAATTTTAGAGTCCCTAAAGAACTAGCATGTGGACATATGGGTCCTTACCAATCGTTTAAACTCCCTAATGTGATTTAATGTAATAATTTTTTCAAAAACCTATCCTAGATTGTGAGCATGTGGGCATGTATGGGCCCGTTACAATAATTTTTAAAATCCCCTAGTGATGTAACCTAAGAAAGTAGCTTCAAAAACTATCCTAATCTTTTCAACATGTGGGCATGTATGGGCCCTTACAAATTTAATATGTTTTAAAAAGAAACTAAGAGGATCCCTAGGGGGATTTATCCTATCCTAGAGATTTTGTTCTAAGGGAGATAGAATCTTCCCTCAATCGTTTTTTTGATTCTCAAGATCGCTCTATGGTGTGAGATAAGAGCATACTCAATGATTGAAGTTTGATTTCTGGTCCTAGTGCAAATGTTTATATGTGATAATAAATGATCTTAAATTAACTTTTACAATCAAAACAAGCCATACATGTGGAAAAATGAGAGAAAAAGAGGAGAAATATGGTTCTTTCTAACCTTCAAAGTGTCTATGTTTTGACTATCCCTTCATGTGGTAAGCGAATATAAGTGTGGTGCATTTACAAATTGCATAAAAGAGGGATTTTGAAGGCTAGGGGCCTTCAAAACATCACAAAAAACTCTTATAATGTTGGAATTCTGGACAAATGTGTGGTTCACAGTTTAGACATAGGCACATGTGGTCCCAATGCTTAGAGAACTGAGGACCTATTTGGCACACTGTGCATAGAATGCATTGAGAAACACAGTGTTGTTGGCACACAATGCTCAGGAGGCGCGCCTATGGGCTGGAAAACCCGCGCACATTCTGATACATGTTTGGGAGGAAAATTTTAGGTGGAATTCTCCTCTCCCAGCTCCAAATTCAACTCTTTGGATGTAGGGCTAGGCTGGTTATGATCCCTGCAAAGAAAATATGTCAAAAAGAAGTGATCAAGCAACCCAAATAGGGAGGAAATTGATACCTTATCCCCAGTACGGTCACCAATATGTTGTGTCCTTTTCGTCTCTCCAATGAGCAAAAGAAGGGCACCTGCATGTTTAGTTGGGCCTGCTAGACATGACAGAGGTCAGTGTATGAATCAAATGACTCAATCACATGAAATAAACAAACAAATAAGATAATAAAAACTAAATAAATAAATAAATGCATAAGGAAATTAGAACCAAAATCAATCAAACAATTGACCGATATTCATGCCACCAATGGATAAATTATATTAGTGGGCAAACACAAATGAGAAAGGGGGACTTATGGATCTCCTCTGCCTCCTAAGGAGGGTTGTTGAGTCCCCTTTGTGAGAGATATTCTTACAAATGGAAAACTAGAAAGTAAATGGTGAAGAAATCCAAGCTTATTCCCTCAAGAGGTGAGGTGAATATCTTAATGAGATGATGCTAGTATGATCCAAGAAGGAAATAGGTTCATTGTAGGAGAATAGAGACAACATAACAATACGATGAGATTATTCAATTCATAGTGCACTGATGGCCTCTTTTTATAGAAAATATTTTAGTCATTATCCAACCGGTCTTTAGTGTGAACAAGGGGCCCTTTAGGGAACCCTTAGTTCTTTGACCAACCCTCCACTCAGATTCATCTCAGATTTGAGGGTCAAATTGACTTGGGATATAAACCAGAAGTGGGTGAGGTTCCAACAAGAACCATAAATGCGATGTTCACAGGAGTGCACAGTTTTTATTGTACACAGTCGCTCATCGGGCGCATGTGCGTTCTTTTGGCTTCTTTGGCGTGCGCATGTGCGCGCGCTTCTTGTAGTGTTTTTGCACATGTCAATTTTATAATCAGTTGTATAGTTTATGCCTTTTGGAAATTATTTTTTGGGGCTGCAGGTGAACTAATAGGTGTTTGGAGATGTTGGATTCTTGTAACCATTTGCGAACAAAATTTCATTTATAACACATGCCCCCTGATGTGTAAGGTTAGGATCATATGTATAGCCAAAATAAATCAATGTTTCTTCTACTGAGAGTACCAATGTAATGAAGAGGGTTGATAGGAACTACAAGAGAAATTTGTTGTAGGGAGAGGGGAAACTATGGGACCCAAACCTTTCCTTAGGCGTGGGAAAATAAAAATTGTATACAAATGAGGCGGGCATGCCCCATGCTCGTGTCATGTAATTGAAATATGTAAGACAATAACTGAAGCTGTATACTGGTGTAGATAATTGTAGCACCCTTTAGGGCAGTTTGATAATGGAAAATGATAATTATGATGGGTAACATAGTCTGAAAAAGAGGCGATGACACCTGTAAGAAGTGTCAATGAGTCATAGGCATTGATGGCCTAGCAAATTTCAGAGGTCTTTTTCTAGTATAAAACAACTACAATAGTCAGAAAGTAAGACCCACCGTAACATGAGATTGTGTTGAAGTTGAATGTTAAGGGCGTCAACGACAACAAGGATTAATGATGGTTCTCTCTGTGTCATATGAGACTCCTCATTGTAAGAGTAATGAGAGTCAAGATATTGTCTCCCTTTGGGAACTGGTGCTGATGTTGACAGAAAGGGAGATGTGACTCCAAGAAGAAAAAGGGATTCATGAAATCCACCGGATGAGGTCAGGAGATGATAAGGAACATGGACGAAGTCCAGATGCGGTGTGACTCAATACTACCCTTGGTTAGGCATATATGTGAAGTATGAGTGACAACAATTGGGAAACTAGATTTAGTGTCAGGGGGACGAATAAACGTGGGTTAAATTCTGCCAGAGGCATGACAAAGTGGAAAAACTTAAAGATCATGGATACATGGACTGTGTGATACTTAGGGTTTATGGACGATGTCAACAAGAGTAGTAGATAATGAATGGCCCAACCAAGGATGACATGGGTTTCTTTTCCAGAAAAAGAAGGGTGCTAAAGGCGACAACAAAAAGCTATGTAAATGCTGGAAACAAAGGATTTGTACAATTACCAAATGAATAAAGAATAATTTGGGATATGTGCAGATATAGAAACGAGTGCCCCAGTGCAAGATGGCTTGGCCTATGAGGGTGAAAGTTGCGTGGAGAAATGGTGGATGGTGGGGGACCCATAGGTGGGTTTCTTTATGAGGTAAAATGATTGGAGGGAAATATGCAGATTGGGAAACTGATTATGGATGAAATGGAGGGTTAATGATACTGCGGAGGTGCAACAAACGAGAACCGTGAGGAGATATCCTAAGAGTCCATTGGGAAAGCTAGTATAATGAGGAGAAGTAGTATGTGTCTTATTCTCAAACATGCATAAGACTATCGGGACTCCCATCCCTAGTGGGTGAAAGAAGAATGAGTGTCAAAGTGCCAAGGGGACTATGAATGGGACAACTCATGTAGGGGAGAGTGCTACTGGGTGACAGTACCGAAATGCAGCGGAGGTGATAGTACTGCAGAGATGGATGTGAGGATCCTACAGGAAAATGTCGAGGGGTGTGACTTGAGAGATGCAATTGATATTTAGAGGGAATGATTACGTGCCAGTGTCAATCATATACCTGAAGGGGTTGTGTTGATTTGTGATGACCAAGGACCTACTCATGTGAAAACCAAATACCTGACATGAACAATATCTGAAGAAAAAAATAAGGGCGCTAAAGGTGACAACAAAAAGCTATGTAAATGATGGAAACAAAGGATTTGCACAATTACCAATTGAATAAAGAATAATTTGGTATAAGTGTGCATATACAGAAACGAGTGCTCCAGTGCAAGAGTGCTTGGCCTGTGAGGGTGCAATTTTTGTGGAGAAATGGTGGAGGGTGGGGGACCCATAGGTGGGTTTCTGTATGAGGTAAAATGATTGGAGGGAAATATGTAGATGGGAAAACTAATTGTGGATGAAATGGAGGGTTAATGATATTGTAGAGGTGAAACAAACGATGACTGTGAGGAGATGTCCTGGGAGTCCATTAGGAAAGTGAGCATAATGAGGAGAAGTAGTATGTGGCTGATTCTCGAACATGCGTAAGACTATCGAGACTCCCATACCTAAGGGGTGAAAGAAACATGAGTGTCAAAGTTCCAAGGGGACTATGAATGGGAAAACTCATGTAGGGGAGAGTGCTATTGGGTGATAGTACTGAAATGCAACATAGGTGATAGTACTGTAGAGCTGGATGTGAGGATCCTATAGGAAAATGTCGAGGGGTGTGACTTGAGAGATGCAATTGATATTCAGAAGGAATGATTACATGCCAGTGTTGATCATATACCTGAAGGGGCTGCGCTGATTTGTGATGACCAAGGACCTACACACGTGAAAACCAAATACCTGACGTGAACAATATCTCAAGATAAAAATCATATAACAACTATTTGATAATTTTGAACATGAGCATGCGTACCTGGGCATGATGTGAAAAAAAATGCTCCCCCAGGGCTGAGGATGGATGATGACCCATGGAATGTGACTGTGTACATGGTGGGATCCTGATCCTGTGGCTGAAGACGGATCAGAAAGCAGATGCTCTAAGCTCTTGTAATTGAGCATGGAATTTTGGCAAAAGGGACTATATATAGTTATGGGGCCCACAATGCCACCTCATTTGTACCTGCTACCATAGTGAGTTGACGAGAGGTTTTTAAAGGATATTTGGAGATTACATGAGTTCGAGATAACCGATCTAGGATTTGTGATAGACAGGTTAGTGGTCTCATCCTCCTGCATAGTAGTTAGGGTTTCTTTTCTAGGCAGGGTCGTATGGATGGCCGTACTATAGGTTTTTGTAAGGGTGGGCCCCCAAGTGCACGGGCGATCAAAAGATACTCGTGCTAAGGTGCGTGACTGTGTTGAAGATGACCGCAGATGGGGGCATGAGAGTGAGGAAAATAGTTTGTCTTTGTATGCATGCCTATTTGAAGTACAACTACGCATTGTGAGCAACTATTTCTCCGACAGTTACGCACTAGTGCACAACTATGTAGTGAATAGGTGTGCATGAATGCATGCCTATGGGTGTGATAGATGCACATTGATGCACATATGTTTCTTCGATATCTGTGAAAATATTCAAAGAACATGAGCGCATATGTGGGCTCCTGTGGGGGTGACAACCACGCACATGAGGCAAAGCTAGGGAGTTTTGAAAAAACTTATATGTTTTGGAAGTTTTTGTTTATGAATAGTGATGGCTAATCAAGTGTTGTTTGTGTGAATGTAGGTGATCAGTTCAAGATGTTAGTCCACTGGAGGGAGAGGGACTGGGAGCGCCTCAGGGAGGCGGTGAGATATGAGCCAAGAATTTGGGGACCTTTGGCAGCTTGTGGGCTGTTAAATTTCTTTGACTTCCCACTGATATGAGCGCATGAGTACCTGTTGCAGTATCTGATTTCTATTTGAAGCACTAAGCTGAAGTGCTTCATTGTGTGGGGGGAGCAGCTGACATTATCTGTGATGGAGGATGTCTATTTCTTGACCGAGCTCCCTTTTCGGGAGATGACCCTTCCTGCTAATCCCCAGTTGCCAGGGGATGTACACTTGGCAGACTTGATGTGGAGGTACTATTTGGGGCCGAATTTTATGTCAGGTTCAGTCATTTGGGTTGAGGTGATTGATGCACTCGTGCATCATTGCATTGTAATGATGATTGTAAGGATCTATGGATCCTTAGCGACTCAACAGATAAGTGGTCGTATGTTGAGGATTATGTAGAGAGCATTGGGTGGAGATATTTTTTCCTGGGACTTGATGTTGCATGCCAAGATGATGGGGTAGCTTAACCGGTCTTGGGCTGCCAACTCTGGTGAGTTTTCCTTTGGGTCAATTTTGGTGGCATGGCTTTTGGAGAGGGTTCCCATGTTGTTCCCTAGAGTGTTGTTGCCAGTTGCAGATGCACAAGAGCCACGACTGATGTGGTGGGAATCGATTTTGGTACAACATGGAGGTGGTGAGGGTGGCCATTATTTTACAGCCGATATGGCACGTGTGTGGCACCATATGCCACAGATCATATTGCAGTTCCCATATAGTGGGATGGACTTTCGGTAGGACCTGGATATGGTTTTATCTCCTGGAGAGGATTGGGACCATAGAGGTATGTTTATGGACTCTATGTGTTGTGATTTTGATAGTAGAGCATATGTTTTATGTATGTATGGATGTTGATGCTATCATTTGTTTTTTGTGTGTGCATATGTGGGGTTGTGAGACCAAGAGGTGGAGTTGGTTAGAGAGCCGACTCGTCAGGGGCAGGTGTGACCGCCATGGGGAGAGTTGTGGGCGGGAGAGAGATGTCGAAGGGATGACGCTGGTGAGAGGCTAGCCGATGATGAGATAACTGGTGGGAGACGCATATTTGATGACCTTGGTGCAGGGCCCATCACATGCACCTCAGAGATATGGTGGGAGGGATTTAAAGGATTTCTGCCACCAGTTGGAGGTGGTACTAGAGGGCGTGCTTGAGGGTATGTGGTCCCACATCTAGGATGAGAGAATCCTGAAGTAGTGTGTGGGTGGTCGTGCCGAGTTGCATACTCTAATCTACAGAGCAACTGTAGCGGGGGCAGCGATGACTGGAAGATTTACCCCTAGACCAAGAGGACCCCCTGCTCGGGAAGCTCCTCCTATACATAGAGGACGTAGTGGTGTCACTCTAGAGGCACCATGAGTGCTATGTTGTATTATTTTTGTATTTATATAGGCCTACGAGCCCATTTTTGTATAGGGTAGTGTGACACCTATTTTGTACCTAGAGGGATGAGGGGGCTCACCTGTCTACGGGCGACGTATATTTTTGTACCATTTTTGTAAACATTTTTGATACTTTGATCATTATATATATATATACATGTTTATGATATCTATGATTCTCACATGTGACGATGTTTTGTGATGCTTTTTATGATGTCTAATCTATATGTTGTGACAGACTTTTGATGATTTATGTATGTGTGATGATGTCTTGATGTGATATATGCCAATCTAACACTAGGTTAGCCATATTATCTTCTATTTGATTGAATTGTCGTGGAATATGTGTAAATGTAATTGAATCAAAATGTTAATATAAGAGTCTAAGTTGCGGGTATTTGCGGAAGAGGCAAGGATCGCGGACACGATACACATTATTGAGCTGTAGGATGACAAGTTGAGAATCTAATAAGATGCTAAGGTCACGAATGTGGCGGTGAATGGCCTCAATGAGGAGGCCAATGACGAATGCATATTCTTCTTGGTTTTTTGTTGCTGAGCCCAAACATATGTTATTGGAGTGGAGCAGTTCATGTGAGGGGGTATAGAGGGCCCAAGCATCCGAAGCAAGAGTCTATGTCCATTGGCTAGCTTTTTCAGCGTAACTGATGTGGTAAGACGATGGAGGAGACATGTGTCAATAACACAAATGGTAGATCAGACATAAGGCATGGAGGGGAAACAAAAGACTAAAAACTCTACAAATGTGTAAAAAATAGAAAGCCTAGTGTAGAATGACTACACTCAGGTGTAAAATTTCTTTAAGTACAATCCGTTGATGGGTTCTTTGAGAGGGTAGCCTTCTGGAGAGGCCAGGATGTATGTGCCTTTAGTGAGGCAGTGTTGGATGATGTAATTTCCATGCCATAATGACTCAAATTTCCCATGACCGAGGGTATCGTGTGTGATATCATAGGCTAGGATGAGGTCTTCTTCGTTAAATGAGCAAAGGTTGACATGGTGGTCAAAGGAGGATTTCAACCATTTTTTATCTACCTCATTGTTCTGTAATGAAGATTGATGATCTTCATCTAATGACTCTAAGTTCAGCAAGCGCTTCTCCATTGTATCAGTTTAAGGTAATATTTTGATGGCGGTGCGCAATGTGGGAATTTCACACCCGATGGGGAGAGTGGGTTTGACCCCATGGATGAGATGAAATGGTGTAAAACCAGTGGTAGTTTTAACTATCGTGCGATAAGACCATAGTGATGAAAACAAAATATGATGCCAGTTGGTCTTATGTTTGTTAACAGTGCGCTGCAACATGGTTTTGAGGATTTTTTTAATAGCCTCGACCTGTCTGTTGGACTGAGGGTAGCATGGGGAGGAAAACTTGTGGGATAATCCTAACTTTGAGGAGAGTTCAAAGAATATCTGAGTCTCCAAGTGTTCACCTTGATCAGAGACTAACTGTAGTGGGACTCTAAAGTGTTCACCTTGATCAGAGACTAACTGTAGTATGGAGACGAGGAGGTCTCCATACTAGGGGTCATCCGAGGGGATGTAGAAGAGGTTTTCGTTGGGACAATCTGTGTTGATGGGTGAACTAACAATGTCAGAGGGAAACATCGTGATGAGCTCAGCCAGGACGAGTTCTTTCTTGATTTTGGGAGTTGAAAACTCTAGGTTGTATTTGTAAAGGATGATGATCCATAGGGAAAATTTTCCATTAATTTCCTGTCAACTAAGCAAGTACTGCATGGGGTTGGAATCTTCCATGAATTTGGTAGTGTGAAAGAAGATATAATGATGCAGTTTTTCGACTGTGAGGACAACTATGAGGGTGAGTTTCTATTCATGATTTTATTTCAAGGGTGGTCCTGAAATGTTTTTACTAATGTAGTAAATAACATGCCCGTGGCCATCATCCCCTAGTTGGACGAGAAATCCTTCTACTGAGATAGCTGAGGATGATAAGTAGAGGTTGTAGTCGCAATCATAATCAGGTGGACTAATCAAAGGGGCATTGGAGAGCACTGATTTTAAATCATCAAAAGTGTTTTGGGCATGTTCATCCCATTGAAATGAGATATCATGACGCAATAAGTGAAGAAAACCATGCACGTGAGTGGCATAATCTGGGACAAAGCGTCGTAAAAAGTTGGCTTTGCCTTGTAGGTTCTGTAGTTGGCATAAATTTCGAGGTGGTGGAATTTTTGTGATAGCTTGGACCTTGAGGGGGTCCATAGTGATGCCGTGTTGCGAGACGATGGACCCAAGGAGGCATCTGACAGTGATGTAAAATACACACTTGAGGGGGTTCAAGCGGATATTGTACTGTCAATGTCGACATTGTTGAAATATGACCCGCAAGTCATCTAGATGTTGAGTGAATTTCTTGGATTGAGGAGTGAGGTCATCCAAGTAAGTGAGGATGATGCGAGCGAGATCGTCGAAAACATAAGTCATGGCCTGTTGGAACATTGCACCTACGTACTTCATTCCAAAAGGCATGACACAATATGAAAAATTACCCCATGGGGTAGTGAATGCGGTATTATACTGATCTGTTGGGTGGATCTGGATTTGATTGTAGCCAGAGAACTCGTCCATGAAGGATAAGGCCTCATGGTTGGTAGATTCATAGATAATTTGGTTGATGAATGGTGATTGAGATTGCGAAAGTCGGTGCAGACGCGAATAATGCCCTTTTTTTTGTTAACCAGGACAGGGTTGGAGACCCATTATGTGTAGGTGATGGGGTATATGAACCCTGGAATGTGTAGTTTGTCAATTTCAACTTTGATAGCTGCTTCTTTGGATGGGTGCAGTGGGCGTTGATTTTGACATACTGGGGTGATATCTGGCCATGTGTCGATGCAATGTTTGACGATAGAAGGATCGAGGCTGGGCATCTTTGTATATGACTAGGAAAAAATATCCCAGCATTCCTGAAAGAGAGATTTGTAAGCTATGAGTTCCTCAGAGGAGCATGCGACACCAATGGTGATTTCTTCTATGATTCCTAGTTTGATGAAAATGTCAATTTTTCCAGTGAGGGAAATATTGGCCATGATGCCTTCTTCAAAAGCATCGAGAGCAGGGATAGGGTTATTGAACCAATTATATGCCTTGATAGGATAAAATACTTGGTTTCGATTGCGCATATGGAGGCTTGGTTATGAGGGTCAAAGGATTCCTGTGAGAGAAAGAGCGCTCTTTGATGGAGCTCATTCCATGGGCAATCGAGTGTAGTTAGTTCCTCGAGGATATCTATGTTGCAGTGGAAAGTGCGAAAATATAGGGGATCTAGGGAAGTAACATTGGTGTCTATCACCATTTGATTGTATTCAGGTGGTGAATATGTAGAGGGTGTATCGCAACTATGGTGCGATGGTGTGCTTGACATAAACCAAATGCCGAGATACCGAGGGTTGTAGACTGTGGTGGGGGGTAAACTTTCCTGAGGGAAATGAACTGAAGAATTGGGGGGATTTGGGGACAGATCTTAAGATAGTCTATCCATGAACCATGGAGGGTTGGGAAGTGACTCAAGTGTAGGGGAGGTGATGTGGACAATATCTAGAGATGGAACAAGGGGAATCACTTGCATCATAGGAGGTGAGGTGGTTGGAGGATTTCAAATAAGGGCAATTTGATGACGCCTGTATTCAATGATTGTAGGACACTGGTATGTGAAATGATCAAGTGATTCACAGAGAGAGCAAGGAAAACTCATCCATTTGTTGACCGAGTTCGTGACATAGTGGATGTCAGTGACATGAGTACTGGATGATGTAGGTGGAGAGGGTTCTTGCTGAAATATTTGACGTATGACCATTAGAGTCTGTTGAAAATGAGGTAGAATGGGGAAATGGTGAGTGTAGTTTCCATACTCTGAACAAATGGCACATGCAAATTTGGTTCGCAGCCCTTTGTTGCTCGTAGTAGGGGATGTGGTTATAGTACTAGGTGTGTTTGGTGAAGCGATGAGTGAGGTGGTTGTTTGAGGGAGTTGGATTAAATTGCATAACTTGGGAAGAGAGGGACATCCATTAGTTGTGTGTCCCTCTTTATCGCATAGTGAGCAAGGAGATTTAACTCAGGGAGGAAGTGGAGCAGTGGGATATTTCTTCTTCCGTCTGCCCCTAGCTTTTGCGGTGGTGCTGGCAAGTGGGGGTGAGGTCGGTGTGGTTGGATTTAGTACTGGGATCTGCATCAGGATTCCCTCTGTTTGGGGAGGGAGTGATGGTTGAGGAACCATCGTAGGCGGGTGGAGATACCATACCGGAATGGCCAACACCATGTTGGGGAGGGTAAGAGTTGTGGCTACCTAGAAATATTGTACTCCCGGTGGGGGGTAGAAGAATGGAATTTGAGTAATGGATTGGGGAATTGTCTCCCAAACCAGGTTTGACCCCTGGGGGAGAGTGAAATCAGGGATAAGTGGTGTTGTAGGATTCTCAGGGGGTTTCTGAGGTATGATTTCTTCCACTAGTGGGACATTAGGGATTGGATAAGCCTTTGTGGGAGGAATGGTATCTCCATTGTCAGTTCTGTTGGAAGATATGACACACACTTGTGTTGAGGGGTGTATGAGCAGTGGTGCTCCATGGTATGACCCCAACAAATATGGGTCCTTGAACATTTTGGGGCCCATATCCATGAGTTGATATGCATCGAAACTAGTGTGGACAAGAGGTAAGATGTTATCGATGTTATGGGAATGGTTAGGATCGTAATGTGAAACTTGGTCAATGGTGATGATATTCCCGTTGTGGGGGAACATCATCATTTGAAAAATAGAAGAGGCCACAACCTTCATAGCATACATGTAGCTATGTCCAAACAAGATCTTGTAATCGAGCAGGGCATCAAAAACTTCAATGTTGATAAGGATGTTTTTTCCCCCGAGTTTAACTAGGAAATTTTGAAAGAGCCCTTCAGGAGAGGATGGTCATGCATCATAAGTTCTTAGAGTGATGGGGGATGGTATTAGCTCAGAGGAGCCAAGTTTCTACCATACTATTTTGGACATGATGCATGTGGATGCACCTTCGTCAATGATACATCAATGAACTGTGATGTTCAGAATTTTGACTGGTATTTGGAAAGCTACCAAAGTGGGGAGACGGGGTTCCCCACAATCTAGATCGAATGTGATGAGTCTAGTATCAGCAGGTTCGACTGCTCCCAACGAAAAAAGAAATTATTTCCATTGAGTGGGATAGGTTTGGAGTACCTCCAAGATCGACATGGATGCACAAGATTGCACCATGTCATCGACCAGACTGTAATTATGTGCCGCCCTAGCCTAAGGGTTGTTGACATTCCGTCGTAATGGGATGCGAGGAATACATATGGGTGGTTCCGTGTTAGGGTATGGAATCATCAAAGGTTGTCTGACTTTAGGTGGATCTTCTTGCGAAGTGGTGGGAATAGGTTTAGAGGGTGAATTGTATTGACGACCACGTGTTTGTAGAATAATTTCTTCTTCTCTAGTGAGGAGGATATTTCAATCCGCTGGATTTCTAGGGTTTTGATATTGTCCCATCTGTGGTGGGGAAAAATGTATCTCCTACTAGGTATTCATCACACCTTAGTGTGGAATATGGTTTTTCAATACTGTCGGGGGTGGTTGTTGCAAATACTGTTGTGGGGCCTGCTGGGGGGTAGGTGGCACTGGAGGATGTGGTGCATTCATGGAATCTTTCATCCGTTTGAAGTCAAAAATTTGGGGGAAATGATGAGTATAATGACCATGCTCACTGCAACGAGAACAAGGGAAGTTTTTCCTCAGTTTATTATTGTTGTTTCTCCCTTGGAGTTTTTGTTTATTTCTCCCTTGGGGGTTCTAGTTACCCCCAATAGGTTGATTTTGTTGGGGGTTATTTCCCCTGGTCCTAGGTTATTATTGTTTCGGATTTTTCCTTTAATTTTTGCATTATTCGGCTGATGGGCTAGATTTTCCGTATTCGGTTCTTCAAAATTTTGAAATTGCTGAATAGGAGAGGGTTGAACAAAATTAAATCCAACATGTGGTTGTCCTTGTGGAGGAGCAATGGGTTGTGGAGGACTAGTAAATGGAAAATATAGATTATTTTTTGGTAATGATCCATAGGGTACATAGGAAGGCATAACACTTTCACTAGTGCTTAGGCTGTAAGTTGAGGTAGAGGGAGTACCCAAACTTGGTTGAACAGTCAGGCA
>ML778986.1:91838-142506 GCA_009831015.1 Picea engelmannii
TAAGGTGGGGGGGGGGGGAGGGTAACAAGGGTGTTCTCCATACATCGGTGTATATTTGGGATTACCGTACATGGGTGATGGTTGGATGTATGGGTTGTGGTGTGTTGTGGTACCGATGAATCCATCTGTCTAGTGAGACATCCCATGTTTTTCCTGGCCCAATGGTACGAGTCTCGAGGCGTCTGATAGTATTGTGTATAAGTATCTTGATTGTGCATAAATGAGGTCATATTGTTGAGCCTTGCTGATGGCTACCTCTTACGTTTGGGGGAAGGTGGAAGCCACATATTTGGCAAGGAGAGGGACGAATGATCTGAGAAACCAATCAAGGCATTGTTATTTGGTGGTTTCTTCTTTGCATAAACTACGTTGCCGATGCCATTCATTAATGTGGTCAGTGATATGTGTGCTTGAGGTTTGTTTAAACTCAAATAGTATTTCGAGACCGTTGTCATGACAAACCGATAATTTAAAGAAGTCCAGAAATGTTTTGGCCAATGATTCAAAAGTCACATGGGACCCTAATTTTTCATCCACATACCACTTGGCTGATGGACCTATGAGTGTGCACTAAAATAACCTTAATTAGACGAAGTCATCCATGATTTTTTTTGAAGAGAACCATAAGTGGAAGGTCATGATATGATTGGCATGATCTTCTCCCATCTTTCCTTCAAACTTGGAAATGTTTGAAGGCAGTTTGGTAGGAATTGCAGGCCATGTGGGGTCATGCAATATAGGATCATTCATGAGCTTACTCATATTCGATATGTTGAGGGAGGCCAAATACGACATGTGGAATGTCGGTGGAGGATTATTTCCAGCCATGGTGTGAGAAGGTAGTGGACCTAACCCTTGAGGCGGGTTTGGTGGGGGTGTACTTTTCCCTTGGGAAGAAGTGTACCCTCCGCCTCCTTGTGAAGAAGAGCTAGTGGATGGGTGACCTTGGGTATTGGACCCAAGTAAAGTGGAACCCATTAAAGTTGATCCCAAAATGGTAGAACTCACAGGGGTATGATATGGTTGGGCCAATGAGTTGACAAAACTATGAAATCCTCCTAGGATAGGAGGGAGATTTTGCAAGTGTCTGGAACGACGGGGATTATGTGGATCCCCTATGATATCCGAATAGAAAAGTGGAATGTGTGAAAAATGGTTATGAGAGAAGAAAATGAACAAGAGACCTGTATAATATGTACCTTCACAATATATCTCACAATCGCATGTAATCAAGATAGAATCATACATAAATAAATTAAAAAGAAGCAGACATGTGGGTAGGTGGATTTTTTCTACGTGGGAGAACAAAGAAAAAAAATTCCCGTGTCCTATAGAGGCGTAACATCCTTCCTCTCAAATAGCACTGGACCTTCCAATAGCACTCAATAATGGGGTCTAAAGCCATCGGAAGAGGAACTACTGAAGGATGAAACAATCAGTTATAATGAGGGGTAGAGGGTGCATATACCAAAAGAGCTGGTGATATTTCCAAATAGACACACAAAATATAATAAAGGTGCAATTGCAGCCCACAATTTCCACTTGGGTAGATGTCCTAAAATTGGCCACTAGGTACCTCGGTCAAAGTGCAACATTCATATATTTGGCCTCAGAAATGGGTCATGGGATGGATCCCTTCCAAGAGGTGTGTTAAGCCCTAAATATTTTCCCATTACCCCTTAATTGGGGCATATTATATTAGTAATGTTATTTTATTTATGTTGGCTTTAGGCCATTAGTTGTAATTATACCTCCTAGTATCCTATATATACTAAGGAGACATTTTCATTTTGAATCATCTGGTAATTGTACATTTATATGGGCATAAGGAGGTTTCCCCCTCGAAGACGCTTATTATTTGAATTTATCTCTTTTTCAAGGTGTTGATTACTTATTCTGAGGTTTTTCTATGCTATATTGATATTTGGTTCTTAACATATGGTATCAGAGCTCAAGGTCTTGGGGTTTTGCTGATACATATGATACACCTTGTAATTTTCACTATAAATTTTCTTTTAGAACATTTCAGAAGGAACGACTTGGAGGAAATTTAGTAGACAGATCAAGGTACGCTGGGTTAAAAAATCATCTCCTGAGGCCTTATACTTTCGGATTTAGAACCTGTGCAAGATAGGGTTCGGGAATCATCCTGAACTGAGTCATTGTGGAATTTTCACTATAAAACATTTTCTGTAACATTTCAGACCTTGAACTCCAGAGTATATTCACAGAAATTAGTTAGGTATCTGTGGTAAAAGGTTCAACATCTGGGTCATATTAAAGTTGTAGATACACCGTGTGGAAGATAGGATATCTGACTAGTCCTATTGACTAGTCTCAAGAAGCTGTTCCAGGTAAAACAATCATAACTTCTTCCTAGAGTATCCAAATTGAGTGAGACTAGTTTCATTGGATAGTGGAAAGTCTTTAGTATTTCTGGTACTAGTTTCAGAATTGTATATCAATTATTTTGTGTGGGGCATGCTATACAATTGAGATCTTCTGGAAAGGAAAAAAATAAGCAAGTTGTGGGGAAGTTACTATAAATTCCACTTGAAACATCAATTTTTTATCAGACCTATGGCATTATAGAGAAGAAATATCAGAGAACTACAAATAAGAAAGTTTCATACCTAGAAGGGATGAAACTTTGGAGATACAACAGAAGAAATATTGTCTAGGAGAACCACCTCAAAATCAATGTTCAAAAGTGATAGTTGGCCAACATGCCACCCAAAAAGGGAACTTATACACCAAATAAGCATCCAGACAATCGTACTTGGAATGTTGATGAAGGTGAAGAAATGCGTAGGGACATAAATTATGTACAAAAGAAGATAGTAACAAAAGATGAACTACAAGAGATGGAAGCTAAGTTGGAGGCAAATATGGATGGTTTAAAAGAGGAGATCATGGAAGGATTGAAAATTTTCGTAATAGAGAGGACACTTGAAAGTGAAAATGTATCCCATGAAAGTCATGATGAGGACACAAGTAAGGGGAATCAAGAATAGTGAAACTCTAACTTTTGGTTGAAGACCAACCATGTTCCTAAAATCGATATGAGGAATTTTGATGGCAAGGACCCTATCACATGGATACTTCAGATGGAGCAATTCTTTGATCTACATAATGTGCCACATACAAAAAAGGTACAAATTGCTTCTTTATATTTAGAACCCAATCAATTTGTATGGTATAGATGGATTTTTTCTTGCAAATCACTCGTCACTTGGACAATTTTCATGGAAGAAATGATAGCACACTATGAGGATACAAGGAGAAATACCTTATTTAGCCAATTGATAAATCTCAAACAAAAGGGTTCAGTTACAGCGCACATTCAGAACTTCCAAAGATTGAATATAAATATAGCATATATTCCATATGAGCACTTGATTGATGTATTCATAGGAACTTTAGGAGATAAAATTCAACATGAGGTTCTCCTTTGGGAACCCAAATCATTGGAGAATGAATTTATGGTGGCAAGAAATGTTGAAGGTAAAAATATGGCTATGGCTACTAGAAGGACCAATCCTAACATCTATAGAGAGAATAATGCTCCTTCCTCTAAAACACCTCAACCTATAAGGTTGACACCTGAACAATTGGAGGAAATAAAATCAAAAGGTTTATCCTTTAATTGTGACAACAAGTACAATAAGGGACATAAGTGTGGAGAGAATAAATTATTCTACATATATTGTGAAGAGGAAGAAGAACAAGAACATGAACAAGAACCATCTCAAGATGAAAATGTAGAATCAATTTCGTTTGAAGAGTTGACTCCCACAATATCGTGTAATGCATTGGATGGAATTACCACTCATCAAACCCTCAATATCGAAGGATATATCAAAAAGAAAAAGGTAATAGTCCTAATTGATTTTGACAGTACTCACAATTTCATTCACTATAAATTAACCAAAGATCTCAATTGCTTTGTATATCCAACACCATAGTTTCAAGTAATGATTGCAGATGGAGGAACTATCAATTGCTCAGGAAAATTCAATAAGTTCAATCTTACTATGGGGGAATATGTAATGAATAGTCCAATGATTGATATACCCATGGGTGGTGTTGATGTTGTACTAGGAATCCAATGGTTACAATCATTAGGAAGAGTGGCTTTTAATTTTCAAGAACTTTTCATGAAATTTTCATTGGAAGGAAAAGAAATTGAGTTAAGAGGTATCACAAGGAAACATAGTAAGGTGATAAGTTCTAATGGCATGACAAAATTATTGAAAAAGGAGAATCAAGGTGTTATTGCACAACTATGCTCACTATATGTTCAAACATCTAATCCATCCATTCCTCTAGATATCCAAGGGATCATTGATAAGCATTGCAAAGTATTTGAAGATATTCCCAAAGGTCTTCCACCCACTCAAAATCATTCATGATATTCGCCTAATTCCTGGGAGTGTTCATCCTAACATCAGGCCATACAGATACCCTTATGCCTAGAAGAGTGAAATTGAGTGCATGGTTGAAGAAATTTTAGAGATTGGCATTATTAGACCTAGCTAAAGTTCTTACTATGCACCTGTGGTAATGGTATTCAAGAAAGATGGCTCATGGCGTATGTGTCTAGATTATAGAGAGATCAACAAGATCACTATTAAAGATAAGTTTCCCATTCCTATCATTGATGAATTGTTAGATGAACTACATGGAGAAATCTATTTCACAAAGTTGGATCTTCGTTCAAGGTATCATCATATTAGAATGAAGGAAGAAGATATCTCAAAAACAACATTCCGAACTCATGAAGGGCATTATGAATTTTTGGTCATGTCGTTTGGCCTTCCAAATGAACCTTCCACATTCCAAGGGTTGATGAATTCCATTTTCAATCCCTTCATTTGAAAATTTGTATTAGTATTTTTTGATGATATACTAATCTATAACAAGTCTTGGGAGGATCATGTGTGACATGTTGACAAGGTGCTACAACTACTAAAGGAGAAACAACTATATGCCAAACCATTCAAATGTTTCTTTGGAGTGAAGGAGGTAGAGTATTTGGGCCATATTGTATCTCATGAAGGTGTCAAGGTAGACCCTAACAATATTAAGGCCATGATGGACTGGACGATTCCCAAAGCATTGAAGAATCTTATAGTATTTTTGGGTTTGACTGGTTACTACCGCAAGTTTGTTCGACACTATGGAAGAATAAAAGCACCTTTAATGATACTAACTAAGAAGGATGCATTTTCATGGACTATAGAGGAAACTAAATATACTTAAAGAGGTGATGTGCAAAGATCATGTCTTGACAACTCCAGACTTCACACAAACCTTTATTGTGGAATGTGATGCCTCGGGAAATGGAATTGGTGTTGTCCTAATGCAATAAGGAAGGCCCCTGGCTTTTGAAAGTTGACCACTCAAGGGAAAGGACTTACACAAACCCATTTATGAGAAGGAAATGATGGAAATACTACATGCATTGAAGAAATAACATCCTTACCTAATAGGTAGGCACTTCAAGGTCAAAATAGATCATGATAGTCTTTAATACTTCTTGGAACAAAGACTATCTTTAGAAGAACAACAAAAATGGGTAACCAAGATATTGTGTTATGATTTTGAAATCGTCTATAAAAGAGGGAAGAAAAATGTTGTGGCATATGAACTCTCAAGGAAGGATGAAGATGTTGAGGCCTTTCTCTGTGCTATCTCGATCATCCAAACCGATTGGATAATAGAAGCAAGGGATGAATGGAAGAATGACGAAAAATTGTGGACTCTCATTCAAAGGTTGCAACAGGATTCCAGTACATCAGATACATTTACATGGAAAAATGATTCACTATGGTACAAAGATCGCTTATATTTATGTAAGAACTCCCAACTCAAACAAAATGTGCTATTAGAATTGCACACCTCTCTAGTAGGAAGGCACTCAGAATTTTTAAAAACCTACCATAAGGTCAAGAAGGAATTTTTTTGGGATGGCTTTAAAAATGATGTTCAAAGGTTTGTGGCAGAATGTCTGGTTTGCCAACAAAATAAGGTGGAAACAATTAAGACCCTAGGTCTTTTACAACCATTAGCCATCCCAAGTCAACGTTGGGAGGAGGTTTCCATGGATTTCATCATAGGGTTATGGAAGTCTGAAGGAAAGAGTGTCATCATGGTGATTGTTGATATATTGACCAAGTATGCACACTTTTGTGCACTCTCTCATCCCTTCAAAGCTAGTATAGTTTCCACCACATTCATGGAGACAGTTCAAAAGATACATGGCAACCCAAATATTATTGTAAGTGACAGAGATCCCATCTTCACTAGACATTTTTGGACATAATTATTTTCTTGTTTGGGTACTCAATTGGCTCATATCTCATCCTATCATCCTCAATCTGATGGACAAACTGAGATAGTGAACAAATGTTTGGAAGGCTACCTTCATTTCTTCATCTATGATAAACAAACACAATGGTTCAAATGGTTACCCTTGGAAGAATGGTGGTATAACACTTCCTTTCATACTACAACAAAAATGACACCATTTATGGCACTCTATGGATACCACCCTCCTTCCATAACTTCTTATCTAAAAGAAAAATCTAAAGTTCAAATAGTGGAATATCACATCGAGCATCAACAACAAGTTCTCCAAATATTAAAGGACAGCCTGACCATGGAACAAAATCGTATGAAACAACAAGCAGATCAACATCATAGTGAAAGAAGTTTTGAAGTAGGGGATTGGGTGTTTTTAAGACTACAACCATACAAATAGATGTCCCTCAAGCAAGCCAAGAAGGATAATAAATTATCACCAAAGTACTATGGACCTTATAAGGTGTTGCAAAAGATTGGTACTATGACATACAAATTGGAGTTGCTTGCATCTTCATGAGTACACCCAGTTTTCCATGTTTCATGCTTAAAGAAGGTTATAGGTGACAAGATCCCAGTTCAAACTATATTTCCAGAACTTGATGAGGAAAGAAAAATCATATTGGAGCCTGAAGCCATCACTGACACAAGAATTCACCAGCTGAGGAATAGATCCATTTCAGAGTATCTCATTAAATGGAGGAAACAATCGGCTAAAGATTCCACTTGTGAAGATGAGTCTTTTATACAGAAGCATCCAGAGTTACTCAAGCGTTGCAGACAACACTTGTCTCAAGGGGAGGGGCATGTTAAGCCCTAAATAGTGGCTCATTACCCCTTAATTGGGGCATATTGTATTAGTAATGTTATTTTATTTATGTCGGTTTTAGGCCATTAGTTGTAATTATACATGTTAGTCTCCTATATATACCAAGGAGACATTTTCATTTTGAATCATCTGGTAATTGTACATTTATGTGGGCATAAGGAAGTTACCCCCTCGAAAAGGCTTATTATCTGAATTTCTCTCTTTTTCAAGGCATCGAGTACTTATTCTGAGGTTTTTCTATGCTATATTGATATTTGGTTCTTAATAAGGTGGGTGCCTCAAGGGGGGATGCACAGAACAACCAGACCTTGGCCTTCGACCGTTCATGGGTATCTCCCTTCCTTATGGTGTAGGAACACTTGACTTGGAGGATTTTAAAGTTCTCTATTTGTCAACTTCTAATGTTTGAAGATGTGAGAACCAAATAATAGGGATTTGTTTGGATTCCTATCCCCTAGATCCTACCTTGACTAAAAAAATTTTTGGGGACCTCCTGTGGAGGAAAACTTAGTGAGGTTTTAGAAAAAATTTAGATGTGGTTGTTTGAGAGATTGGGGGTGTGAACCAATCTCATTTGAATTAAGTGGGAGTGGATAATTCCTTCAAGAAATAGTGAAACATTTCATAATCCCTTTGGAGGAAACCTACTTCAAGCTCCACAATTCGAGATGAAATTATGTGAGTGAGTAGAGACTTTGTGTGTGAGAAAGTGATAAAATGTGCCAAATTTTTAATAAGTTTGGTGTCACCTTGCAACATGTGGACTTCATGTGGTCCTTACAATTCTTGATTACCTATCTTACTAGATGCCATTGGTACTACCTTGCAGAATTTTAAAGTCCCTAAGGAACTACCATGTAGACATATGGGTCCTTACCAATCCTTTAAACTCCCTAATGTGATTTAATCTAAGAAAGATTTCAAAAAACTATCCTATATTGTGAACTTGTGGGTATGTATGGGCCCGTTACAATAATATTTAAACTCCCCTAGTGATGTAACCTAAGAAAGTAGCTTCAAAAACTATACTGATCTTTGCAACATGTGGGCATGTATGGGCCCTTACAAATTTAAGATGTTCTAAAAAGAAACTAAGAGGAGCCCTAGGGGGGCTTTGTCCTCTCCTAGAGAGTTTTTTTAAGGGAGATGAAATCTTCCCTCAATATTTTTTCTGATTCTCAAGATCGCTCTATGGTGCGAGAGAAGAACATACTCAATGATTGAAGTTTGATTTCTGGTCCTAATGCAAATGTTTATATGTGATAGTAAATGATCCTAACTTAACTTTTACAATAAAAAAAAGCCATCCATGTGGAAAAATGAGAGAAAAAGAGGAGAAATATGGTTCTTTTTAACCTCCTAAGTGCCTATGGTTTGACTAACCCTTCATGTGGTAAGGGAATCTAAGTGTGGTGCATTTAAAAATTGCATAAAAGCAATATTTTGAAGGCTAGTGGCTTTTAAAACATACAAAAAACTCTTACAATGTTGGAATTACGGATAGATGCACGGGTCACAGTTTAGAAAAAGGCACATGTGGCATCAATGCAGAGAGAACTGAGGACCTATTTGGTGCATTGTGCATAAAATGCACTGAGAAACATAGTGTTGTTGGAGAACAATGCTCGGGAGGCGCGCCTGTGGGCTGGAAAACCCGCACACGTTCTGATACATGTCCAAGAGGAAAACATTTGGTGGAATTCTCCTCTTCCAGCTCCAAATTTAGCTCTTTACAGGTAGGGCTAGGCCAGTTATGATCCTTGCAAAGCAAAAGGGTAAAAAATAAGTGCTCAAACAACCCAAATAGGGAGGAAATTGATACCTTATCCCCAGTACATTCGCTAATCTGTTGTGTCCTTTCCATCACTCCAATGAACAAAAGAAGGGTACCTACAAGTTTAGTTGGGCTTGCTAGACAGGAAAAAGGTTAGTGTATGAATCAAATGAATCAATCACATGAAATAAACAAACAACTAAGCTAATAACAACTAAAGAAACAAAACTAAAATGCATAAGGAAATTAGAACCAAAATCATTCAAACAATTGACCAATATTCATGCCACCATTGGAGAAATTATATTAGTTGGAAAACACCAAAGATAAAGGGGGACTTATGGATCCCCTCTTCCTCCTAGGGAGGGATCTTGAGTCCCCTATGTGAGCACTCTTCTTACAAATGGAAAACTAGAAAGTAAATGGTGAAGAAATCCAAGCTTATTCCCTCAAGAGGTGAGGTGAATAGCTTAATGAGATGATGCTAGTATGCTCCAAGAAGGAAAGAGGTTCCTTGTAGGAGAATAGATGCAACATAACAATATAATGAGTTTATGCAATTCATAGTGTACCCATGGCCTCTTTTTATAGAAAATATTTGAGTCATTATCCAAACGGTCTTTAGTGTGAACAAGGGGCCCTTTAGGGCACCCTTAGGTCTTTGACCAGCCCCCTGCTCGGATTCGGCTCGGATTTGAGGGTCAAATCGACTTGGGATCTGAACCAGAAGTGGGTGAGGGCTCGACAAGAAACATAAATGCATCATTCATAGGAGTGCATGGATTTTATCGTACACAGTCACGCATCGGGTGCATGTGCGCTCTTTTGGATTCTTTGGCCTACGCACATGCACATGCTTCCTTTAGTGTTTCTTCACATGTCAATTTTATAACCAGTTGTATAATTTGTGCCTTTTGGAAATGTTTTTTTGGGGATGCAAGTGAACTAATAGGTGTTTGGAGATGCTGGATTCCTGTAACCATTTGAAGACGAAATTTCAATGATAACAAACCTCATTCATGCCTTGGAATCCTCACTTGGAGGAAACTCTTCATTAGTACCTTCAAAATCCACACTTGGAGGAAATTCATAATCACCAACATTGTTGTCTTTAAATTCCCCACTTGGGAAAAAGTGTCTACCATTGTCATTATCATCTTCACTACTTTTAAAATTTCCACTTGAGGGAATTTCTCCATCATTTTCATTGGTTCCTTGGAAATATTCATCGATACCTTGAAACTCTTCACTTGGAGAAAAATTTTCATCACAATCATTTAAACGTTGATCATAGTCTCCACTTTGACATACATTTTGATTATTTTCATTACTATTAAACTGTTGACTAGTTTTATCACCATCATATTCCTCCTCTTCATAATCGGTGCCTTCAAAGTCCTCTGATTTAGAACTTTCATGAGGAACATGTTGAATAAAATTGCTTGCACCATGATAAAAATTATGACTAGCCAAGTCACGGTCCCGGTCCGAGCATAAGCCCAATAAGTCTATGGGTCAATTTTTGTTTTTATATATATGTAAAAAATATAAAAATAAAAATAAATTAGTTTTTATATTCAATGTTGTGTATTTTAGTTTATTATAATGTGAAAGGCCTAATTTCTTTTATTTTTTATCTTAATATAGGAAAACGACAGGAAATAGCTTATCTATGAATATATATGGATCACGACCTACAATAATGGCATCCAAAAATGAAAGTGGAACCTCCATGAGTGTTAGGAAAGAAAATGATAGCTTAACACCTGAGCTATCAAAGGCAATGAAGAATGTTAGAGAGTGGAAATTTGTGGAAGGTGAAAACAAAAAAGAATATTATTGGTTTTTTAAAGACAAGGAAGGAAACACTGGAGATCATATATATTTTTATTGTCCCGAATTAGAACATGTGCAAGAAAATTATCAGACACTTGGCTTGTTACGAGATATATGTTTGGTGCCAACCACATATATTGTTTATGCGCTTGTCAAACGAGGAAGAACTTATATCAAGTTTAGATATTGTTTCAAATTGAGAAATTCTAACAAGAATGAACATTTTTTAGAATTATGTGCATCCATCGTTGATAACATTGAGAAAGGCAATGTAAGTTTTTTATTTCTATTTTTGTGTCATTTATTATTTTTAGTATCATGGTAATGTTTTAATTTTATTTAACATGAAAATGTTATATTTTATTTTTACAACATTTTATGAACGACTTTCACATATGTTAGTGGGGATTTACTCTATAGAGAATGATATCATGGATGTTATCAACACTTTTTATATTCAAAATACACAAGAAGGAAGGAAAAATAAACAAAAAGTAATCGAGGTTGAACCTGCAAGAGTAGACAGAGAAGAACATGAAAGAAGAAAGAAAAATCATCATTCTAGAAATCCTAAAAGGGTTACATTTGAAAATGAGGAAACTGCAAATGAAGATTTTGTTGAGATTGGTCCCAATGAGGTTATCACTCCTTCTTGCAAAAATAACAGACAAGATAAATGAAACAGAGTGATGGTTTATGATGAGTCTATTCCTATTGATTATCAAGAAATAATTGATTTAGATGAAACACATTTAAATCATAAGAGGAAGAAAACAAATGTTGATAATGTTCAAGAAGCCATCATTAGCTCAAAGTATTATAGTGAAAATTCTAAAGGTAGTAGAGAAATAATAACACCAGGTGTTGATCTAGAGGATGGTATTATGAAAACAACACAAAATGCCATTTGAAATAGAATGAGGATGGAAATCTTAGTTGATGATGGCCACACGTTTTAGTTGAATGTGAAACAAATTTATAAACCTACAGAAGGGTAGGAAAAATATCAAATTAGAAAAACACATCACTTGCACATTCACAATTTCAAAGCATTTATTAGATACAATCCATATGGACATGTGGTTGACTACCTAGTTCTTGTTGACCCAATGGAAGTTCCTAGGAGGGAATAATTTGATAGATCAAAATGTTCTGACTACAAATATTATGTGATTGGAGGAAATCCTTTTGCATAGGCTAGAAGAGAACCGATACAAGAATATCCCTATAATCATATTTTTGAGACAATCAAGTGCTAATTTATGCCAGTTTAACAGATTCAAAAGCAAAGTTATTGGCATGGGATCATAACATAGACAATGAGTACATAATGTCTATGAACTTCATTCAAAGGGTGAGATTTATCCATAATGAATTTTCTGAAATATTCCATGGGGAGAGATCAAATGATGATGTTAAGTTTTAGAAGCAATGTTGTATGGAAATAGGATTCCCACTTGATGATGAAAATACAAAAAGAAAAATATCGCAAAGGAAGTGACATATTTAGAGTTGTGGATAACTATTTTCAATTGGGATTTAGAACTGGACATGTATGGGATTTGATAGATGACATCTTCACCCTATGGGAAAATATTAGTATCAAAAATCATAGAGTTAAGAAGGCTAAACCATTGATATGTGGCACAAGTAAGACAAGTCCTGACATCAAAAATTATTCCTTATGATATGACTATAACACCTTGGAGATCAATACAAGGAGTGAAGGATGATAAACTTATCATAACTATATTATCACATGTTAGGCCGAGAGAATTGTCAATGGAAAAAATGTGAGATGAATTTAAAAAATAAGTCTGTTGAGTTATTGTTATTTATGTTAGGACAAGAAAATTAATTTTTTTAGTTTAGCATATTAGTTTAACATTATTTTTGTTTTATTTAGTCACAAGATGTATATAAAAATACAAGAGGAAATGGTCAAGATGTTGAATGAAGAAATTTGGGATGATGTTAAACTAAATTATTGATCTGGATTTAGGCATGGAATGAACTGATTAACACACTGAATACAATAAACATAGAGATAGGAAGAATAACACAAATATCCGGTGAACAATATCTTCTATTAAATAATGAAATAGGCTGAAACTGTAAAACTCCAGAGTTGAAACTTGCTCGAATTGTGGTAGCTATCTCTAAGAAGAGATGTGGTTGCTACACACATCCGTCTGAGAAGAATGGATTACAATAAGGCTCCATAGGACCTTTTCATATTACTCATGAATTAAAAAACCCTAGACATCCAACAACCTCACCCTAGAAGGTGAAACGCCAAAATTCATGTGGGACCTATGGGTAAATTGGTGTAATTTGGTACCTCAACTTCCTAGGGTGGTAACTTTTGCATATGACTTCCGTTTTAGGCGTGTGATAGCCCATTGGAAAGGTATTTTAGAGAGCTACACATTCTACAATCATATTCCAACTTAGTTTGTAGTTTTCCTATGGAGAGTAAAAAAGACAACGTTTAGGGCCCCAAAACAACCCTGGAAGTACAATAAGATGTGCTAACATGAAAACATACAAAATAAGCCAGTTGGATTAGGCGAGAGGCCACCTGTATCCATATGGAGAATATGTGAGGTTTCAGGTAGCCCCATAAGTGTAGAACTCACAATTATAAAGAAATACAAAAATATGTGTTGAATAAAAAACAGACGCGAGGAGCTAGTTGGAATAGAAGGGTGGCCACCAATATCCATCTGGATCAATCCTCCCCCCTTAGGAAGAAATTTTATCCATTGTGTTGAGTTCCCCCATCAGGTGAGGAAACTTCTATTGGATTTGGCCCCGGTTGAGCCACTTGCCTTAGTGTAGGAGTTTCCCTGCCTTGAAAACCCAACAAAGTTGGATCCGCTGCTGGAGAGTTCCCTTGACCTGTGTGTCCACTATCTGATTGGTGGATGCTTGTTCTATGTAGTCAGGGTTGATCTTTGTTGGTTTCACTTGTTCAACGATCTCAGAGGTGTCAAATAATGGTGAAAAATATGGTCGAAGGAGTTCCACATTGAATAATGCATGAAAATTGTTGGGCCCAAGATATGATCATTTTCATGACAATTATTATACACTTTTGCCATATGTATATATGTGTTTTTCATATTTTGAAGGTTCTTTTTGAAGAATTTGATGATAAAATGGTATGATCGGCATACGATACGTGTAATTCATGTGTAATGATTAAATCAAGTTTAATTCATCATGTTCTATGATTTCCAAGAGTTAATTCATGTTTCTTTGTTGTTACAGGGAAAAAGAAACCATGTTTCCAGTTCCAACACTTGATCTGGTACTCGTTCCAACACTCATTCCGGTACCCGATCCGACACTCATTCCAACACTCAGTATTGCACAAAAATGCAGGGTGAGTTGGCGGTTATGGCATTGGAATCCAGTGATGGACAAATCGGGCACATGGGTTTTCTTCATAATTGTCCCCTCTAGCTATTGAGCTCCAGAAAACTCAGTTTCAGTTGTTCAAAGAGGGCGATTATTGGCTCGCTTTGTTTCAGTAGTTAGGGCACCATTAATGAAATTTACCAATTTTAGAAGTGGTTTGAACCTCCTGTGGTCAACCACTTGGCATGTAAACATTATAAATACTGCTAGGATGATCATAAGATTGTTAAGAAGTAGAATAATTAGTGTGTTAGAGGAAAATACGATTTTGGCTCTGTTTTGCCATTTTCGTTTTGCCAAAATTGTGTAAAACTGTGTTTTTAAGTTTTAATGGTGAATACGTTTTGTTGAAGTTCGTGGTGTGCCTTTGAAGAGTAACCACGACTACTGGGGGGCCCACCGATAGTCTGGGTAACCATCCTATGTATTTACTTGTGAATTAAATAATGTAGATGTATTTTTATTTCTTTTCCTGTACATGAATTGTCATTTCGTTTTCTCATTGTATAAATTGTTGTTATAGTTTAATTGTGTTAGTTTCCTTTTGCAGGTTAATATGAAGGAGTTTTCTTAGTATGTAATGAGTTCTTAGTTAGTATAGATAAGCTTAAGATTAAGCCACTAACCCCCGTGTGATTAAATAATAGACTAGAATTTATGTATGCTGAAATGGATTAGTTAGAGTTTAAAATAGAATTTTAAAACAGAGTTTTAATGCATGCTTTCTTTGACAGGGTTTCAATGGATGGGTGGTGTTAGTCTTAGTTTTTATTTTCAGATTGCTTATTTAATTGCTGCTTAGTTTTCATTCTTTAGTTTTTGGTTAGTTTCCCCATTTCATTACTTGTCATATGCTGAAATATTGTTAATTTTTGTTTATAAGTATTTCTCTTTTTGCAAATTTGAATTATTAAATAGAACTAGTTTAGTTTACTTCATGCAATTTCTTTCTTAGATCTAGATTGAAATTTCAATTCATAGTTAATTATTGAGTTTAGCATAGTATGAACTTGCTTCATTAGCCTAGAAAGCAATTGAATTTATTAGAATAGTCTCTTTATATTGTTGATTAATCCATGATAGTTTCTTGCTCTCATAGATTAGAATATAGTTGTATTGTTGTTGTAGATAGATAGACTTTACTTTGATAGATTAGATAGTAGTTTTCTTATCATAGATTAAGAATTAGTTGTTAATCTTTATTGCTTTCAATAGAATAGATTTCCTCTCATGCATTGCATTGAGAATTTAGTTTTCCTTTCACACATTAGAAATAGTTTTGGATTAGGCGTTTAGTTCACCTGCCTCTTAGGCTAGATAGTTGTTCAATGAAAAGTTTTACTTGTAGTAGTTAGTTTCCTTTGCTTACTTGTCTTTTTCTTTAGTAGGTTAGTTAGTTGCGTTTTCTTACTTGTATTTTTCTTTAGTAGGTTAGTTAGGTGTCTTTGCTTACTTGTCTATTTGCTTTAATAGGTTAGATAGGTGCTTTTGCTTACTTTCTTATTTATTTTCCTTCATAGGGTAGTTTCTCATTGAATGTAGGTTGGCAAGTTAAAGAATTTTGCTTGTGTCATTTTCTTATTATGCTTAGTAGTTTGCTTTTGCTTATTGTTAAACTAGTTTTCTTTACGTAGGGTTTTACTTGCTTTCTTAGGAACTCTCCATCGATCCTTGGCCCAAAAGTACTTAGGTTACCTAGTTTCAAGTTTCTTAGTTGGGTTTGCTAATTAGATAGGTTTTCTTGAGTAGATTAGCCTTAGATAACTGCTTTCATTAGTTAGACTATACTCCTACCAGACCTTCTACCTTTGGCATATATTTTGCTACAACTCTAAGTTTACTTACCCCGGGTTGACAATTTAATTGAGGGTTTTTAGTGTGTTTTTAGTACATATATAACACCCATCATTTTTGGTGCCGTTGCCAAAGAGTTGTCTCAAGGTAAGAAGTAGTTAGGAAATAGATCATCCTTAGACCTCAACA
Source organism: Picea engelmannii (assembly GCA_009831015.1). Classification (NCBI taxonomy): domain Eukaryota; kingdom Viridiplantae; phylum Streptophyta; class Pinopsida; order Pinales; family Pinaceae; genus Picea; species Picea engelmannii. Next base: position 108,047 of record ML778986.1, read on the forward strand.
TTAGATTGGTGGCGGGGGAGCTTTAAGATGAGAGGTAAGAAACTGAGCATTTGCTATAGCAGGTTCCCCCTAAACCAATGGTAGTTTTTCTTTTTCTTTTTGTTTACTTTCATGAAATAGACCTAGAAACTAGATGGTAGCTTTTCTCTTTTGTTTTTACTTTCTTTCATGAATAGGCCTAGAGACCCACAAGGTAGATACATCAAATCAAAATCATACCTTTCAACTAAGGTTCCTTCCAATCTATTTGGGGGAAGGAACATTCCACTCATACACTTCGTAGACTGATATCGAAAAACATGAGTTAGCTCAACCCAAAGAGCTAAAGCAGTCTCTAAAAAGACTAAAACAGGGAGCACTATGCAACAAGAAATTGAAGCACCAATAATAGTGGGACAGGAGGCAAGACCACTCAAGCCTTCCGCAGAACCAAACAATACAACCTTTGTTTTATTACCACCATCAGGAGATCCTAAATTTGTGGACATCATCTTTGTTTGAACCAAGTTTTATCAAATGACAAGATGAATTCAGAAGAAACCATTAGTCTGAGGGAACTTTCTCAAATCCTAGCAGTAGTCAGGATTTTTTATTTTTAGGAAGAACGCATCTTGACAATAGCCAAGAACTTGTCTACCTCTCCGAAAATATTAGAAGAGTCAAGGTCCTATGAGATAAACAATGATTTTCCTTGCCAAAATGCGAAGGAAGCTAAAAAATTATGGACTACATCCAGTGGAGAGCAATCATCAAGACCTAAGATTGAGGAGTTCTCAACACCCATCTCAGCAGATCCTTTATGTACTTCAGAAATCAAACATTTAGAAGAAAAGGATCTGCACACCATGATGAAGGAGAGCATAGAAATTACTTTTGATGAACATCAAGATTACATTGAAATTTGGTTTCAAGAGGTCATCAGCAGGGATGATTTTAAGGACGAAAATTTATATTAAAATGTAGAAACATGGGCTAATATTACTAGTCATTAATATGGAAAATGTAAAATGTTTGGCGATAGTTTTGTAAAAATATTCAAATTTCTAAGGATTTTGTATAGTTTCTATAAAATTTTGGTGAATTTTAAAATAAAATAATTTTATTCTATGGAATTTGGGCGAATCGTTTTTAGAAAAAATGGAAATTAGCGAATCGTTTTTTGGTAAAAACCATGGAAAATTAGCCCATTTGCGAAATTTATCCCCTAAAATCATCTATGGTCATCAGGCCATGATACTATTCTCTTATTCAACACCTTCTGAGGCCCAAACAAGTAGGTTGGTTGGTTCTTCATATCCAGGTAATCATTGTGGTAATTTTTTCATACAGGGATATGAGTATGTTTTTTATCTTGCTCCGCACATGGTTACATTAGAAGAGTTCTTACACTTGAATAACTATTTTACCTTTCTTTTTAGGTAGGATAGGATAGTAAATAAAAGATGCATGTTGTTAGTTTACCTTAGAGTCTAATGCAGCCTCATTTTAGATTTTATTTTAATAAAAGAACTATGAGATACATGTTCCTATGACTTGATCTCATTGATCTCATTAGTTTATTATATTTTAGAGTATGGTTTTTGCAAATTTTTTTAGAGATCTCTGTAGGTAATTATTTCACCAAGAGTAGGTAGTTTCAAGGAAATATAAAAGAAGGATTCGTCTTCGAAACATTGCTATACTTGAACCTTGTTTTCTGCTAAGCATCAAATCAATAATGACTTGTTGTAGTTAGCCATGTTTTTTCAAAGATTTTCATATTCTTGTTCTTAAGGCATTTTAAAAAGCAGTTGCTCTTGAAACTCTTCACCACTATACAAGGAACTGGTACCATAACTATCAAGCCTAGAGGTCTCTTGTACAATTTTTCCAAGAAACCGGAGTAGGTGAGTCAAGTGTCTTTATCAAAGAGTAATAAGGAGGTCTAATTAGTGGTTAGTCATGGAGACATCACAATAACTACAAGGGAAGAAAGTGAGTTGAGCCTACATATACCTTTCTATTCTTTCTCAATGGTACCATCCACTACACACTAAATAGCTTGATTATATCATATCTTTAGATAGGCCATGTCCGCTTAAGCACCCCTTACATTAGGACAATTACTAAGGAATATATATAACAGAAAGTCATCCTCTAACATAAATACCATCCCAATAAAAAGAAACAAAAAGTTGTTTTCAGAGATGTCCCCCCCATCTTCTTGCATAAAGAAATCTTATACTAAAATCTTAAAAGATGGAGGGCTAGTCTCTGAGGGTGTAAGAGGCTAACCCATCAGGATACTAAACAGGTTTGCTGGCAGCGGGTACCGGCTTGTGGTATGACTAAGTAAACATGTCAGAGTACTGAACAAGCTTGCTGACAGTGGGGCATTCTACCTAGCGAGGATGATAATCTCGCAAAAAAAATAATAAATTTAAACTTGTCTTGATGTATGACATTAATTGTAGACAAAGATGACATGAAATATGTATGGTTAATCTAAGGTTAATGAACTCCATAAAATTGCCACTGGGAACTAACTTTGAGACTATCTTGAAAATCTCTTGCCTACCTCTTCTTATATATATATATATATTATATATATATGATCTCTTATCCTATAGGTGGGGCCATCTTCTAACTGTCTCGTCAAACCAATTTGTGAAATTTATCTTTACACTTAATAAACAATAAATCTTTAGCTATGGGGAGAACTGACTGGTTTCCTATATTTTTTATTGTGAGGTGTCATAATACTTAGGTGTGGGGGAGGGGTTCATGAGTTGGTAAATGATAACATTTCCTAGAAGAAATAAAGCTTTGTAAAAATTCATGTATTTCTTTCATGATACATGTTATTACAACAACAATCATTTTATTTTTAATTGCTAAACTCCTGTGTGCTATAAATTGTTGTATATGTCCTTCACAGACCACTCTGTTAGTTTATTTTTATTACAGGTTGTTCATTGTAGGTTTGACATTACATATGCAAGTGGATTGAGTGAGCATGGTGGCAAAATCAACAACAATGGAACACTCTTAGCCTACCTCAACTCCTATTCACTATTTTCATGGCCTCTTAGGAATCATTGACTCAACCACAAAGCTCCCAAGAGTTGGAGATCATTGATTTAAACACCACCAATTACCAAGAGAAGGATATAATAGGGTTTTCAAAACTGAATTTCAGAACATCTCTGGATCTAAGGGATACTCCAAGGAGTGGATAAAAGAGGAGCTAATCAACCCTCTCATAGTCATCACCCAATTTATTACATGTGAAGGTAGATATTCTATCTTTAAAGCCTGTCAATTTCAATTATTAGCTCACTTTCAGTTCCATAAGCCATTGTAACTTTCCCTTTTACTTCTAAAAGAGTCTTGAGAAGATGTCTTCCCAAGTGAGGAATGATGTAACCAATCCCCATAACAACCTATTTTTATCACGGCCTTATCAAACTACTTGTGTTAGCCCAGTTGGAAAAACAGGAGAAAGCATGGGATGAGTTCATTTACCAATTTGAAAACCCTCATCTTACAATAAAGACTATCAAGAAGACTCTTGATCTAGGGACTGTTACTCCACCCAAACCCTCATGCTCAAACTATTCCTTTACCTGACCAAATGTTCAAGAAACTTGTTGATACCTCTGCAGACTCATCGAGCAAGAATACCAATAATCCTATTGCTAATTCATGGCATGAGGACATGCCATATCTTCGGTCTGGGGGGATTTTTCCTAAGCTAAAAATGCTACACATTGCTCATTTGTATAGCAAACCCATGAGAAGAGGAAGTAGGATTTCTGTCAAAATTATGTCATATTGTCCTTTTACAATGTCTTGGGATATTATATCATCATTTGTTTGTATTGGTATGATAAATTATATACTACTAACATCATTATGTGTGTTATAAGATTGATGTGCCATTTTTTATACTTAACTACTCTTTGTGACAAATACAAAGCAATAACAACTGTTAAATACTTACTTCCATCTTGATTACAAGATTATGAAAAGAGGAATAGTTGTTTGAATTGTTACATATCGATGAAAGGAAATAACAATTCTCCTGATTCACCATGCCTACCAGTACAAACCAAGCCTTTTTTTAGTATTTTTCAGTTCTATCAATCACTAGTGATCAAATTTACTCTTTCATGTGATTGATAAGGCTATTAGGTCAAATTGCTATATTTTCAAAATAAAATTCTCAAATAAAATTTGACATATCTTGGTTGTAAAATTTCCATAGGTGTCAATACTACTCCCTCTACTCATCCAAGGTCATAAATATTCATCATGGTCATATCATCATTCCTTGTCATAAAGTTTCAGATATTTGTCTTCGTCAAAGTTCTACTTCAAAATTGGTTTTTGAATTAAGGAAGATTAATTTGACAAAAGTGAGAGAGGTTTTTGACAATAATATACCAATAAACAAAAAACCCCTTCAGTTTATGCACAAGATTTATCATTTGAGAGAAATTCCCCAAATACAATCACTATAAGAGGGTTTTCTGCACATTTGGACAATTTGACATCAAGTCAGTTTTTTAGAGGGTTGGAGAAGGAATTTGTAGTGCTTGATGGTTCCATTGTGTAGAAGACATTATAAAATTTTCAACCATACCACTTTAAGCCCAAAATACCTCTGGGAAGGCCTCCAAAATACCTATCAAATACCACGTTGTGCTTCTGCTAAGAGCACGCTACGCTTCTGCAAGTTTTGAGTAACCAACTTCAAGATGGGATTCTGAACCAATGAGAAAGTAATTTTGAAACCTGTAGGAGTTTTGTGTTCATAACATACCAAAACACAATAACCAGTCTCATTTTTTGAATATACTTTATGGTTTTGGATATATTCTATCATCTTAGAGGCCTATACTTTCAGAAAATAAAACACTTTGTTTTTCCTGTTTTAGACATGTTTTCTTTTCGTTTTTTCCTAACAAATGGAAGCGAATTTTTGAAAACCAATAGAGGTTTTTATCAAGGACATATCAAAATACAATAAAATTTCTCATTTTCCAAATATACGTTATGGTTTTGGATATATTCAATTCCCTTAGAGGCCTAGTTTTTTCAGGAAATAAAACACTTTGTTTTTCCTGTTTTAGTCATGTTTTCTTGGTGTGTTTTCCTAACAACTGAAAGTGAATTTTTGAAAAACAAGAGAGGTTTTTGTCAAGAACATATTCAAAAAAAAAAAGTCTCTCAATTTTTACACAGGTTTTACTACCTTGTATTTATAGGTGTCACTTTAATACCTATTTTTCACAAGTTCACCAGGCTAGAATTGTTGCGTTTATGGGAAGTCACATTTGGAACTAATTTTGCAGAGGTAAAATTGTTTTTTTGCATGGTTTAAAAGATCAAGGGTATAATATACATCTCAAGTCTTCCTTATATGTCATCAACAGCCTCCAAAAACTCCAAACCCTCTAGTTCAAACTTAGAGAGCATGAAACACTGAGTTGTCATTTACGCCATGATAATGTTATCCTACAACCCAAGATGAATTCTCTACAACGTTAGGTTGATGATATTAACTGCCACCAATAATAGTCTCTGTATGCAATTGAAACACCATGGAAATCCTAAGTCAAAATCCCTCGGGCAAGAGGGAGAAGGTTCTAAAGCTAATCCACCCCCTCCTTCGTAAGTTTAGTCATAAATGACAATTTCTTTTTGTTTGTAGTGGGACCTACAAAATCTAAGGTGTGGGGGTAATGTTGGGCCCGAGATATGCTCATTTTCATGACGGTTATTATACACTTTTTCCATATGTATATATGTGTTTTTCATATTTTGAAGGATCTTTTTGAAGAATTTGATGATAAAATGGTATGATCGGCATAAGATATGTGTAATTCATGTTTAATGATTAAATCAAGTTTAATTCATCATGTTCTATGACTTCCAAGAGTTAATTCATGTTTTTTTACTGTTACAGGGAAAAACGTACCATGTTTCCATTTTCGGCACTTGATCCAGTACTCGTTCCAACACTCGTTCTGGTACTCGATCCTAGACTCATTCCAACACTCAGTGTTGCACAAAAACGTAGGGTGAGTTGGCGATTATGGCATTGGCGGCTAGTGATGGACAAATAAGGTACATGGTTTTTCTTCATAATTGTCCCCTCCAACTACTGAGCTCCAGACAACTCAGTTTTCGTTGTTCAAAGAGGGCGATTATTGGCTCGCTCTGTTTCGACAATTAGGGCACCATTAATGAAATTTACCAATTTTAGAAGTGGTTCGAACCTCTTGTGGTCAACCACTTGGCATGTAAACATTATAAATACTGCTAGGATGATCATAAGATTGTTTAGAAGTAGAAGAATTAGTGTGTTAGAGGCAAATACGATTTTGGCTCTGTTTTGCCATTTTCGTTTTGCCAGAATTGTGTAAAACTGTATTTTTAAGTTTTAATGGTGAATACGTTTTGCTGAAGTTCGTGGTGTGCCTTTGAAAAGTAACCACGACTTCTGGGGGGCCCACCGACAGTCTGGGTAACCATCCTATGTATTTACTTGTGAATTAAATAACGTAGATGTATTTTTATTTCTTTTCCTGTATATGAATTGTCATTTCATTTTCTCATTGTATAAATTGTTGTTATAGTTTAATTGTGTTAGCTTCCTTTTGCAGGTTAACATGAAGGAGCTTTGTTAGTATGCAATGAGTTCTTAGTTAGTATAGATAAGCTTAAGCTTAAGCCACTAACCCCCAAGTGATTAAATAATATACTAGAATTTATGTATGCTAAAATGGATTAGTTAGAGTTTAAAATAGAATTTTAAAACATAGTTTTAACGCATGCTTTCTTTGATAGGGTTTCGATGGATGGGTAGTGTTAGTCTTAGTTTTTATTTTCAGATTACTTATTTAATTGCTGCTTAGTATTCCTTCTTTAGTTGTTGGTTAGTTTCCCCATTTCATTACTTGTCATATGCTGGAATATTGTTAATTTCTGTTTATAAGCGTTTCTCTTTTTGCAAATTTGAATTATTAAATAGAACTAGTTTAGTTTACTTCATGCAATTTCTTTCTTAGACCTAGATTGCAATTTCAATTCATAGTTAATTATTGAGTTTAGCATAGTATGAACTTGCTTCATTAGTCTAGAATGCAATTGAATTTATTAGAATAGTCTCTTTATATTGTTGATTAATGCATGATAGTTTCTTTCTTTCATAGATTATAATATAGTTGTATTGTTGTTGTAGATAGATATACTTTGCTTTGATAGATTAGATAGTAGTTTTCTTATCATAGATTAATAATTAGTTGTTAATCTTTATTGCTTTCAATAGAATAGATTTCCTTTCATGCATTGCATTGAGCATTTAGATTTCCTTTCACTCATTAGAAATAGTTTTGCATTAGGCATTTAGTTCACTTGCCTCTTAGGCTAGATAATTGTTCAATGAGAAGTTTTACTTGCAATAGTTAGTTTCCTTTGCTTACTTGTCTTTTGTTTTAGTAGGTTAGTTAGGTGCCTTTTCTTACTTGTCTTTTTCTTTAGTAGGTTAGTAAGGTGTTTTTTCTTACTTGTCTATTTGCTTTAATAGGTTAGATAGGTTCTTTTTCTTACTTGCTTATTCATTTGTCTTCATAGGGTAGTTGCTCATTGAATGTAGGTTGGAAAGTTAAATAAGTTTTCTTGTGTCATTTTCTTATTATGCTTAGTAGTTTTCTTTTGCTTAATGTTAAACTATTTTTCTTTACATAGGGTTTTACTTGCTTTCTTAGGAACTATCCATCGATCCTTGGCCCAAAAGTACTTAGGTTACCTAGTTTCAGGTTGCTTAGCCGGGTTTGCTAATTAGATAGGTTTTATTGAGTAGATTAGCCTTAGATAATTGATTTCAATAGTTAGACTATAATCCTACCATCCCTTCTACCCTTGGCATATATTTTTCTACAACTCTAAGTTTACTTACCCCGGGGTTGACAATTTAATTGAGGGTTTTTAGTGTGTTTTTAGTGCATATATAACACCCATCACAAACCAAAGACTGGTGGAGAGTTGAGCTCAAAATAATCTCTATCCACAACCTTGGTGATCGTGTAAGGACCATAATGAAGTGGGCTAAGCTTATGATGGGGCCCGGTGAGATGATCCTTCTACAAATGTAACCAGACTTTGTCACAAACCTAAAACTGGTGTGGTACTTTATGTTGATCATGGCGTTGATTGTCCTTAGTATTGGATGTCTGCAAAATATCTTGGAGGTGTTGGTGAATGTGTTGAATCCTCTCAATGAATCTGGTGGCTTTGTTGATTGCAGATTGATTAGGGAAAGAGTCTGTCTGTGCGGTGGCAAGAGGAAGTGAAACATCAATGGGTCCTAAGGGTTGGAATCCTAGACAAACCTAAAATGGGCTATGGCTAGTGGAACTATGGAGATCCCTGTTGTAACTATGTTGGACATATGGGAGACTCTTGTCCCATGTATGAGGATGCTTCGAATTGTACATGCGCAGAATGTGCACAATCATCCGATTGACGACCTCATTTTGGCCATCGGCTTGGGGGTGGAAAGAAGTGGATTTTGTGAGATTGGTGTCCAATAGAGACCAGAGACTTGACCAAAAGGTGTTAAGGGACCTATTGTCTCAGTCAAAGATGATAGTTTGTGGTATCTCAAAGTGGAGCCAAACTCGTTCGAAGAAGATATTGGAAATATCTGCTGCTATGACATTATTCTTACAGGATGTGAGGATGACCATCTTCAAAAACCGATCAACGACCAAAAACACGTAGTCATTTACATGCTTGGTGGATGAAAAACCAAACATGTAATCCATGGATATGGATTCCCATGGATTCTCGGGAATAGGAAGAAGGGTGTATAAGCCTTGATTTTTGATGGTTGGCATGGAAATGGCATAGGCAGTGAAATATGTGATATACTTGATGACATCATGTCAAAGTTTTGGCCAATAAAAATGTTTCTGAAGAACGACCATAGTTTTATCTACGCCAAAATGTCCTGCCACTTGACTGTAGTGGGATTCCCAAATAAGTTTTGCATGCTCACTTGTAGAAACACGGAGATGGCCCATGTGGCATGAGAGTCAATCTTGAATTTGAAAATCAGTGAAAGTTGCACATGTACCCAAGAGCTTATATGTGGTGGCGAAGTTTGGATCTTGTTGGTAAAGTTGGGGCCACTTCGATGTTTCATGTCCACAAGAATGGATCATAGTGGTGAGTGCAACCACAGGAGGTCGACTAAGGCAGTCAGTGAAACGATTGGAGATACCTTCCTTATACTTGATGTTGATATGAAATTGTTCTAGGTAGGTGGACCACTTCTGATGGTGGTCATTCTGCAATTTTCCATGTTTTTGTATGAACTGCAGTGTGTATGATCGTCTCTTTCCCCATAATGTAATGTTTCAATTGACGACAAGCTTGTACAGTGGAATACATTTCCTTTTCATAGGTGGGGTATTTTTAGACAACATCGGAGATGATATTCCACTAGATGCCTGTGTTGAGTGAGAATTTTGCCCACATCATAGTTAGATGCATCAGTCTCAATCTTGAATGGTTGTTGCAGATCGGGAAAAGATATTACTGGAGTTGAAAATGAACGATGTTTAATATCATCGAATGCTCATTTTTTCTCCTTCCACCACACAAAATTGGCCCTACCACTGCCCTTGTTCACCTGGCTGAGGGCCCATGCAATATGGGAGAATCGCAACACAAACTGTCGGTAGAAATTAGCTAGTCCCAAGAAGCTTTGAATCTCGATCAGTGTGGTTGGGGCTAGCTAGTCGCAGATGACTTGGATCTTGTCTAGATCAACATGTACCCCATTCTCATCAACAATGTAGCCCAGGTATTGGACCCTGTTCATGCCAAACGAGCATTTTTTCAAGTTGGCATAAAGCTTGTGCTACCGCATAGTGCCCAAAACCTATTGAATATGTCGCATGTGATCCTCCCACATTCTGCTGAAGATGAGGATGTCATCCAAATATGCTACCACAAAGGATTTGGTGAAGGGTCTCAATACATCATCCATAAACCTCATGAAAGTGGTTGGTGGAATTTTTAAGCCAAAGGGCATGACTAGAAATTTGTAGAGGCCTTCTTTAGACCTTAAGGATGTCTTCCAGAAATCAGTTGGTTCAATGGGAACCCAATGGTAGCCAAAATTCAAGTCAATATTGCCGAAGAAATTCCCCCCCTTGAGTTGTTCAAGAAGGTCATCAATCCTAGGAATGTGGTAGTCGTTCCTAATTGCGATTTTTTTTAAGGCTCTGTAATCAATGTAGAGTCACCAAGACCCATCCTTCTTCGACACCAATACAATCGAGCTTTTGCAAGGGGAGGAGCTAGGTCTGATCTTCCCCTTTTGAAGAAGCTCTTGGATCCAGCACCTGATTTCTTCATTCTCCATCAACGAGCACTAATAGACTGGTACATTAGGTATATGTGCGTCGGGGGTCAGATCAATTGGATTCTTGACTTGAAAGTGTGTCAATACCCCTATAGGTGAGGTGAATATGTCTATGTATTCTTCCAGGATCCCATCCACTTGATTCTGATGCAAAGAGAGGCGTTGTGTATAGGCCACAGGTGTGGCAATGACCTTCTTCTTACTGTGAGCACGGATCACATAGAAGACGAACTTCCCGTCCTATGAAATGACCTTACTGCATTTCTTAACAAAGATTAAAGAAATAACAGTAGGCGGTGCCACCGCTGGGATCCTGTACAATTGTCTACCCAAAGTAATAATAACACTACGGGTTCTAGACTCATACACATCATGACGCTTCCATAAATATGGTTGTCCTAAAAGAAGATCACAAACTTCAAGGGCATAAATATCACATAGTACCTCAGCTTTGAAAGGCTTGATGATGTAGGGTAGACGACACTATTGGCTGACACAAAGATCTATTCCTTGATGAAGCTAGACGATTGTGTAGGTATGTGGTTGTGGTGTCATTGACAGGTTCAACTGCTTGATGACCTCTGCTGAAATCAAGTTTTTCTGACTATCGTTGTCGACAATGAAATAAATCAGAGCCCCCTTGACCCACATATGTGAGTGAAAGATATGTTCCCCTTCCTCTGGTTCTTCTGGTTCACTTGTCTGGACTTTGGTGGTAGCAACTGTGGCACTGGTTTCAACATAGATAATCCGCTTCCCTCCTTTGGGATTTGACTCAGAATAAAAAACGACCTCTAACTTGGAAGCCTTCATCTCGACCACGAGGGACTTCTTCGAGCGACATTCATTGGTGTTGTGCCAAGGACGTTTATGGTACTCACACCATTTTCCCGTGTCCTTCTTCATCTTCTCGTTTCCCTTCTTATGTTGTGGCTTAGATGGATTGTATTGAGGGAGGCCATCTCAAATTGGTCCCTTACTGTGTGGGTTGGGGTTTCCTTTTCCCTGCTTTGAATTTGAGTGGTTTGCAGATCCAAACTCTTGTCATTTCTGCTTAAATTTTTGCTCCATATTAACAACGTATCTATAATCCGTTCCCAATGAGTCGATATCTAGAAAATCCATTTATGTTTGAATGTATCTATGAAAACAACTGCGATATTTGAGAACCAGATGACACTCAGAATATTTGATACCTAATTTGGTGCGTAGGGTATGGAAAATATTGGTGAATTCTGGTACTTTCTGGTCCCTTTCTTGATGTAGAGTGGTCCATCTGGTGTACTGGTCCTCGTAGCTTCCAACAGGGTAGTACTATTATTTAATTGCGTCCTAGAAGGAATCCCATGTAGGGGCCACCACAAAAATTGCAAATTCCTCCATGAACCTTTGCTCAGAGTAAGTATCCCACCAGTCTTTAACATTGGGAACGAACTTGAGGAGTGAAAATGTGATATTTTCGCTATCGAAAAAATTGTGGACCGAAAAATATCCTTCGATTAGATTCAACCATTTATCTACAACATCTACATCTATCAATCCTTTAAATAATGGAATAAAAAAATTTACTTGTACCTTGAAGGGGGTTGCATGGCCTCTTGATGAAGATGCTTCTCCCATGGGAAACCATCAAAGGATCTACGTGAAGTTGTCCATCATTTCATTCCTTTTTCATGTGAGGGATTCCTCGAGCAACATTTTAATAGGATCTACTGCTCCATCATATTTATTTTCATCTCCCATGGGTTGTTGTCGAGATCGATGTGACCAATCTAGTAATGGCTCAATTGGTTTGAGTCCCAACTTCTTGTACCTAGACCTTATCAGGGACATGCACGAAGAAACATAAGTCAAGAGAAGACCCCTCTGATACCACTGATTTGGATTTAGGAGGGGAACAAACTGATTAATAGACTAAATACAATAAACACAGAGATAGGAAGAATAACACATATATCCATTGAAAATATCTTCTATTATATAATGAAATAGGTTGAAATTGTAAAAATGCAGAACTAAAACTTGCTTGAATGGTGGTAGCTATCTCTGAGAAGAGATGTGTCTTCTACGTTCATCCGTCTGAGAAGAATGGATTACAATAAGGCTGCAGAGGCCCTTTCCATATTACTCATGAATTCCAAAACCCTGGACATCCAACAACCTTACCCTAGAAGGTGAAATGTCAAAATTCATGTGGGCCCTATGGGTAAGTTGGTGTAATTTGGTACCTCAACTTCCTAGGGTTGTAAATTTTTCATACGACCTCCATTTTAGGCACATGATAGCTTGTTGGAAAGGTCTTTCAGAGAAATACACATTCCACCATTAGACTTTGACTTCGTTTACATTCTGACTGTGGAAAGTAAAAAAAATCAATGTTTAGGGCCCCAAAACAGCCCTGGAAGTACAAGAAGATGTGATAACATGAAAACATACAAAATAATCCAGTTGGATCAGGTGAGAAGCCACCCATATCCACCGGTAGAAGTTTTGAGTATTTAGACAACCCCATAATTGTAGAACTCACAATTATAAAGAAATATAGAAAGACGTGTTGAATAAAAAACGAACATGAGGAGACAAGTGGAATAAGTGGGTGGCCACCAATATCCACCTAGATCAATTCTCCTCCCTTAGGAAGAAATGGTCTCCATTGTGTTGCGTTCCCCCATCAGGTGAGGAACCTTCTGCTAGATTTTGCCCCGAGTGAGCCACTTTCCTTGGTGTAGAGTTGCCTTGCCTTGACAATCCAATGAATCTTGATCCACTACTGGAGAGTTCCCTTGACCTATGTGTCCACTATCTGATTGGTGGGTTCTTGTTCCATACATTTAGGGTTGATCTCTGTTGGTGTCATCTTTTCGACGATCTCAAAGGTTTCCAATAACGATGGAAAATATGGCCGAAGGAGGTCCACATTTAATACTGGATGCAACCAAGGGAGGGTGGAGTTCTGAGCTCAAAATAATTGCTACCCATAGCCTTGGTTATAGTGTAAGTCCCATAATGAAGTGGGAGAATCTTCCAGTGGGGCGCGGTGAAACACCTTCTGCAAATGTAACTAGACTTTGTCGCCAACCTGGAACTGGTGTGGTACCCTGTGTTGATCATGCCACTTCTTGTACTTAGGATTGGATCTCTGCAAAATATCCTGGACCTATTGGTGGATGTGTTGAATCCTCTCAATGAATCTGGTGGCTTTGTCAATCGTAGACTGATCATGGGAATATTTTGTCTGTGCAGTGGAGAGAGGAAGTGCAACATCAATGGGTCCCAAGGGTTGGAATCCCAGACCCACTTGAAATGGGCTATAGATTGTGGAACTATGGAGAGCCCTATTGTAACTGTGTTGGACATATGGGAGACTCTCATCCCATGTACGAGGATGCTTAAAATTGTAAATCAGAAGAATGTGCACAATCATCCAATTGACAACCTCAGTTTTGCAATTGGTTTTAGTGTGGAAAGAAGTGGATTTTGTGAGATTGGTGTCCAACAGAGACCAAAGACTCAACCAAAAGGTGTTGAGGAAACTGCTATCTCGGTCGAATATGATGGTCTGTGGTATCCCAAAGTGGACCCAAAATCGTTCGAAGAAGATATTGGCACTATCTTCCGCTGTGACATTCTTCTTATAGGCTGTGAGGATGGACATCTTCGAAAACTGATCAACTACCACAAACACACATTTATTTTCATGCTTGGTGGACAACAAACCAGACATGTAATTCATGGAGATGGATACCCATGGATTATAGGGAATAGGAAGAGGGGTGTATAAGCCTTGCTTCTTGATGGCTAGCTTGGAAATGGCATAGGTAGTGCAAGATATGATATACTTGTTGACCTCCTGTCGAAGTTTTGGCCAATAAAAATGTTTCTGAAGAACAACCACAATTTGCTCTATGCCAAAATGTCTTGCCACTCGACTATAGTGGGATTCCAAAATCAACTTTTCATGCTCACTTGTAGGAACACAGAGATGGAACAAGTGGCATAAGAGTCCATCCTGAATGTGAAAATAAGTGACAATGGCTCCTGTACCTAAAAGTTGATATGTGGTGGAAAAGTTCGGGTCTTGCTAGTAAAGTTGGGGCCACTCCGATGTTTCATGTCCATGGGAATGGAGCACAATAATGAGTACAGCCATAGGAGGCCAACTGAGGCAGTCAGTGACACGATTGGAGATACCTATCTTATAATTGATGTTGATATGGAATTTCTTTAGGTAGGTGGACCACTTCTGATGGCAACCATTTTTCAATTTCCCCTGTGTCTGTATGAACTGCAAAGGCTTGTGATCAATGTGTATCACCATCTCTTTCCCCATAATGTAATGTTTCCATTGATGACAGGATTGTACAATGGAATAAATTTCCTTGTCATAGGTGGGGTATTTTCGGACAATATCAAAGAGTATCTCACTATGGTATGCCACTGGATGCTCGTGTTGAGTGAGAATTGTGCCCACAACATAGTTAGATGCATCGGTATCAATATCGAATGGTTGTTTCATATCGAGAAAGGAGAGTACTGGAGCTAAGCACAAATGATATTTTAGATAATCAATTTCTCATTGTTTCTCTTTTCCCCATACTAACTTGGCCCTACCACTGCCCTTGGTCACCTAGCTAAGGGCCCATGCAATATGGGAGAATCCCAACATGAACCATCGGTAGAAATTGGCTAGTCCCAATAAGCTTCGAAGATCGGTCAGTGTGGTTGGGAATGGAAAATAACAGATGACTTGGATCTTAGCTGGATCAACATGTACCTCATTCTTGTCAACAATGTATCCTAGGTATTGGACCTTGTTCATGGAAAAATATCATTTTTCCAAGGTGGAATAAAGCTTGTGCTGCCACAGAGTGCTCAAAACTTATTGAATATGCCACATGTGCTCCTCCCATGTTCTGTTGAATATGAGGATTCCATCCAAATATACTACCACAAAGGAGTTGGTGAAGGGTCTCAATACACCGTCCATCAACCTCATGAAAGTGGATGGTGCATTTATTTAGCAAAAGGGCATGACTAGACATTCATAGAGACCTTCTTTAGACTTGAATGTTGTCTTCTAGACATCATTTGTTTCGATGGGAACTTGGTGGTAGCTAGACTTCAAGTCAATATTTTTGAATTACCTGACCTCCTTGAGTTGGTAAAGAAGGTCATCAATCCTGGGAATGGGGTAGTGGTTCCTAACTGTGATTTTGTTTAAGGCTATGTAATCAATGCAGAGTTGCCAAGTCCTTTCCTTATTCTGCACCAATACAGTCGGGCTTCCACAAGGGGAGGAGTTGGGTCTAATGTGCCACTTTTGAAGAAGGTCTTGGATCTAACTCCTAATTTCTCCATTCTCCATTAGCGAGCATAAACATACTGGTCCATTAGGTAGAGGTGCGTCCGGGGTCAGATCAATTGGATGCTTGACTTAGCCGTGTGTTGTTACCCTTGTAGGTGAGGTGAATATGTCTCTGTATTCTTCCACGATCCTGTCCACTTGCTTCTGCTGCAAAGAGAGGCATTGTGTATATGCCACAGATGTGGTGATGACCTTCTTCTTACTGAGAATGGATCACAAATAAGATGAACTTCCCAGTCTGTGAAATAACCTTACTACAATGCTTAGCAGAGACTAAAGAAATAGAAGTAGGCGATGCCACCTCAGGGATCCTATATAATTTTCTACCCAAAGTAATAATAACACTGCGGGGTATAGACTCATACACAACATGACACTTCCAAAAATATGGTTGTCCTAAAATAACATCACAAACTTCAAGGGGATAAATATCATACAATACCTCATCTTTGAAAAGCTTGATGTCGTAGGGAAGACGACACTATTGGCTGACACAAATATCTCTTCCTTGACAAAGCCAACCGATGGTGTAGGGCTGTGAGTGCGGTGTCATTGGCACATTCAGCCACTTGATAAACTCTGCTGAAATTAGGTTCTTCTGACTACCGCTACTTACAATGAAATGAATTAGAGCCCCATTGACCCACATCTGTGAGTGAAAGAGGGGTTCCCCTTCCTCTATTTCTTCTGGTTCGTTTGGCTAGACTTTGGCAATAGCGATCGTGGCACTCAATTCAACATCGATAATCCACTTCCCTCCTTCGGGATTTGACTAGGAATCAAAATCGACCTTTGACTTGGAAGCCTTCAACTCTTCCACGAGGGACTTCTTGGAGAGACATTCGTCGGTGTTGTGCCAAGGAATTTTATGGTACTCACACCATTTTCTCATTTCCTTCTTCATCTTCTCATTTCTCTTCTTATGTTGTGGCTTAGATGGGTTGTCTCGAGGGCAACCATCTCGACTTGGTCCCTTGTTGTGTGGGTTGGGGTTGCCTTTTGTAATGAACCTCGTTGTTACGACAACATGTGACACATAACCAGTGAAATATATATATATATTAAAAGAAGGAAAGTAACAATGACAACAGTTAATCCACGCAACTCGATGACAAACACAACACACACAATTCAAGAAAAATAAAAACATAATGACCTAGCATACTAGCACATCAAGAAGATGGAAGCAACATAAGACAATCAGTCAGACAAAAAATAGAAATGACTACCCGCCCGTCCAACCCTACAAGGTTAGGACCTCCAGGACACATAAGCAACACTCAAGCCCAGGCTCCCATCGATTTTTAAGGTCTCAAGGATAGCGACTGCTCTAAGGAACAAGGAGGTGTCTACATCCCACCTGACACACACAAGATCACACCTACTAAGCTAAAAGACAACATCAATCAACCAACCACAACAACTTCGACGACCAGTAACTAGAACCTTCCTGGCAAGTGAGAGACAATCACAATAACGTTACAATGAGTACAACCTTACTTAAAAAAAAAACAATATCAACCACATCAGGATGCGCATGATTCAAGTTAGGTTTGTATGTGCATGTAGATCAACCCGCGTAATGACCCAGTCTTAAGGTATCATGTCGCCACCTTGCGACCGAGGTGCTAGGGACCCACATGTAAACAAAATGATTCCAAACATTCGACCAATCATAAAATCTAATGCACCTGAAATATGCTAGCACTAACATACATTGTTACTCAAGATGGTTTTTTAAAGATGTAAATAAAAGAGAAAGTGTTGAAGGTGAAGAACTTGTAGTTTGTAAAATCCCAGTCTAACTTCTATAAGCTTTTTTTATTCCATTAAAATTCTTATCCTTAAAACAAGGTCTTAGTAAATGCTTATACATATTACGAAACTGATATTGAATTAAAGAGTTCTAGATAATGTAAAGAAAAGAACCATGAACAAACATAATTTTTGGTAAGATGAAGGACAAGGTTCTAAATGATCAAGGGGAAAGGGAACGTGTCAAAAAGAAGACATTGATGGTTGCAAAACTACAACACAAAATTGACAACCCTTTTGAATAGCAATTTCAATAGCAATTGTTGTATTAGACACCCACAAATTATAAACATTGAGGACCCATTATCTTTATATCAACAGGAAAGACCAAATTAGGATAGAGGTGAATAGTCAGTATATCCCCAAATGTGGATTTGGTTTATAAATCATTAACCACATTATGCAAGAACACAAATTGGTGTTATCAATATTAAATAAAATATTATAACTATTATTTCTTCCTTTTAAAAAGGTGCTCATATACATATTACAGATGTAATACCAGTTTTGAAGAATTCGAGATAGCAAATAAAATCCCTGTGTATTATTGATTGGAGTTTAATGGAAATAAACATATCTGTGTAGTAATAACTGCAATTCAATAGCAATAAAATTTTCGGTGTTATTCGTTGCCAAAAGCAAACATTTCCAAATTGCAAAAATACTGCCAACTCTTAACCACTCAATAATTAAACAAAACAAAACATTTCCAATTACATGATGCTGCCAGTTCTTAACCACTCCATAATTAAATCTTCTGGGTGTTTATAGAACTCTGTTAAATAATAATAAAACTTTGTGTACCTGCATCAAATCGTGGGGTGGTTATTAAAGGAATGGGTAAGATCCGAGCATAGATAGACCACGAATTGGGTGCATCCATTATCACTGCGCAATTTTAAAAATTTGTTGTGTGTTTAATCAAGGGAATTAAAAGTTGGGCACATGTAAACCCAAGTTTCAGAATTAGAACTATTCACCTACCAACTATCATTAAATAGAGACTCACCAAAAACAAACAATATTTTAAAATCAAAATCACTGATTAGAAATAAAAACTGTCCAAGGAAACTCATAAAATTGCGGGTAAAAAGGGGCAAGCAAACTCGAAATAGAAGACTTAAATTATGCTAAGGAATATAACATAGAAATGAATGAATATTTACCTCCTATGCACATAACACATGTTTGAGCCAACTTGGTTCTCTCTATCTCTTCGAAGGGAAAATCCCTACAATTATAGCCGTCATTTTCATAAGGGAAATTCCCCCAAGCCTAGGGAGATAGAAGACATGGATTGAAAAACGAAAATCATCACGGATTTTGCTTGGAACACATCTCATCTAGAGAAACTTGTCTTTTTATCCTTGAGGGTCGAATAGTTCGGAAACTGGTCGCGTTATTTCTATATTTAATCATGCATTCCAAGTATTAATGTTGTAAGGAAGACATGGAACAGGATACAAGAAAGTTCCATAACTCAAGACCCCGATATGGGATTGAAGATGAATCGTCATTTTAATTTGGAAATGAAAAAAAAACAGTAAGAAACTAAGTTGGGTAAAGTAGCCTGAAATTTGTTGGGCAAGGGAGTAAGGGCATCGAGCTCAGAACTTGTCCCAAACCAAAGAGTAAAGAAACAAAAATTGTAGAAGGAAAAAAACGCCATAATCGCAAAGAAATAAAATGTTTGGTGAACTTGAGAGACATCCCCAAATCATTGTGTGGAAACATGATTTTGCAGTGAATAAATCACAATAATCGTAGAGGCTAAGGAGGGAATAAACTCCCATGAGAGAATTCCTTGCTAAGTAGAGAAAATATCCTACACTTATTATCCATGCATAGGAAAGCAAAGATTTTGAATCTAAATATTTAACACAGGAGTGAAAGATAGTGGATTCAGATCTGGGCCAACTACTCAGGCATAGACTAATAAATTAAAGGATAAAGGAACATAAGATAAAAACACAAATCTGCATCCAGTCCTTCTCCGTGAAGAAAAAAATAATGAAAAAAAAAGAGATCAAGGAATAAATAAAACGTAGGAAGGAGATACAAGAGAGCGGGCAAGGTTTTGAGTTCAGGGCTCATTCTGGCCATGGACAATTAGACAATAAATCATAAATAAAATATATTTTGGATAGAAAGGTTTCTTATAGGATGAATCAAGCGACAAGGGGATTGCATTGAAAACATAATTCTCAAGGAATCCCTAAGAAGACCTACATTATTACCATAATTCGAAAGAAAACCATTTCTATCCTACACAACAGTTCTTCCAATGTGGTTATGTATGTACAAATAGTTTTCTTTTTCTTCTGTCAGATTACCATTACAAATTATGATTTTACAAAAAATAATCTGTTACAATGACTGTAGAAATACATGTGCAATGAAATCTCATGGCAATGAAATCGTCATCCGAATATAGTAAAATAAACAAGTGTCAATTAAATTTTATTACAAGTAACAACTTTAATAGGCATACCTTTACCGACAACGAGGAGGAGGCGAATATGTCCTCCCGTGTGTTTTATCCATCCAAATCATGCTTGCCGACCGATGAGACCTCACTGGTACCTCCGAGCCAATGCTAGGGGTACTCTTCTTCCCACTGAACCCCTCGAGCCGCAAAGGGGCACTGCACATGATACCAGAGAATTCTAGCACCCAGATCACCTCGCAAGGTCGAGATACCACTCGTTACCCAGGCTAGGTATCCCAAATCCCACAAGAGAAATTTCAGTTAGGATGAAATTTCAGCAGTGTAACGTTATGCAAGCCAGATGTGATCCACACTCCTCCTCTGCCATGCTTTCTATAGAGTGTTTTTATTCATTAGTTTCCCAAAACCCTCATTAAATTCCTTTTTCATTTAATTAATTTCTAAAAACCTCCCCCATACACATGTCGCTCGATCCCCTAGTTGCACCAGAAAATCAATTTTATTAATTAATTAAATTTGTCTATTTCCCTCACCCACCTAAAATCATTCCTGAAAACACTCCTCGGTGTCCCATTATTCCCTTACAATTCTTAAATGACTTACGCCCTACTTAAATCCTAGTTGAGTTCACAAATAGAAAGTTCCAAAGGCTATATTCCTTAGTAAGTTAGACATTCCCCTTTTTCTTTAAGTTTCCCCTTTTCTTTAGGTTTCCCTTTTTCTTAAAGTTTCCCTTTTTTATAACGAAGTTCAGAATTAGTAGGTTTAGACAAAAATAGCCAATACCCCTTTTATTAATTAAACCTTTATTAAAATTTCAACTTTAATTATTAATGCTTGAATTTTCTTTACCCCCTACCTGTTATATGTCTAATTAGTTTTTTTTGTTCTAAGGTTCTACTCAAACCTAGGTTTTTAATTCACTAGGCTTGGTGACGGTTCTTAAGGGAAAAATTAGTTATTAAACTTATCACATCATTCATTTTGAGGCCGACCAAGTCCTAAGGAGGCATAGTTTTCTAGGAACTAGGTTTATTAACTTACTAGTTAAAATCACGGCGTGCCCTTCAGGATGCACTGCGTGCTCCAAGGATGCCACTGACCTCTCTCTATTTTCTTTATGCGACATGCCCTTCAAGACACACTATGTGCTCCAAGGGTGTCACTCGCTTCTTGACTGAATTTGGTAGACGTCAAACCCCTTCAGTCAATACTTTGTCAAGTGATCTTGTGGGAGACTAAGGGACTTTAAGGAATAAGGACCCTGCCTTATTGCGCGCCCCTTAGAATCATCGTGAGTGACTTTCATAGTCTTCCCTCCCAACATCATGGGTATTCTCAAACTAGTTAATTGTTAACCTACAGTTTGAGCATGATGGGAGTGCTAGTAGGATATGGCATGGATGCTTCCACAACTCTCCCTCAATGTCTCTAGTTATCATGCATGACCCCTTTACTCCAAATGTGAGTCTGGTTGGCAATCTATCGTCATCCTACATCCATCAACAAATCATTTAATAAAAAAGAATCAACATCATAATATCTAATCATATGTACATATGTCACATCAACAACATTTAAACCCTAACTTTCCACTCCTAGACTCGATCAAGAGTCCAATGGGCTTCATCAATGCCTCGACATCCTCAACATCTAGATTCCTGCACGCTCAGAAGAACCCAATCAATATCACATGTTTATGTAAATACAATAAAATAACATATCATCAAATCCACAATATCTCATAATCATAATCAAAACAACCAATAGTATAATGACCTGGATCACTTGCGCACAAGTGTCCTCAAAGAATAAGTTTTCTCAGTGTGCACAAGAGAGGGATGTTACATACACCTCCTCTTGTTTTAAACTTTGTCCCAAAGTTCCATAGTATGTAAGTGCTGAAATAAATTGTATCATAATATCATAGGTCTAGCTATCAAACAAAAATGGAAACTGCTGATGCATATCATATGCATCCTCCCAGGTCGTCGAGTGAGGACTATAGAGTTGTCCCACTGGACCTTGACTTGATCTATTGTTTGATGTCCTAGCTGTCGAATGTGATGGTCTAGGATGCAGATTGGATCCACCGTGAGTGCACCCTCGTCCAATACCTGCAAGGAACTCATGTCAATAAAATGTGTATGATCACTAACATAATGTCTCAAAACAAATACGTGAAAAACATCGTGCATACGCCTCAAAGAATCATGCAAGGCTAGTCGATAGGCCACAGGCCCCTTCTTTTCCATAATCGTGAAGGGTCCCATGAACCTAGGAGAGATTTTATCACCCTTTCCAAACTTGATCGAACTCTTATGTGGTTTCACCCGCAAGAATACTTGATCACTAACTTCATAACTATGGTCGACATGACGTGCATCGACATAACTCTTATGTCGATCCCTCACTTCCTTGATCCTTTGTCTTGTTGTTTTCATTTTATCTTCCATTTCTTGGATCACTTCTGGTCCCACTGGGACCCGATCCTCAAATTGATCCCAACTCAAAGGCATCCAATACAGTTACCCATAAAGAAACGCAAAAGGTGCCATCTTAATGGTGATTTGATTACTGTTGTTATATGTGAATTATACCAATGGAAATAATTCTTCACAATGATTTTGTTGGTCTATCATGTACATACACAACATATATTCCAAGATTTGGTTTTTGTTCTTGGTCTTCCCATCTGTTTCCGGGTGATATGAGTTACTAAATTTAAGTATGGTTCCCAAGGCCTCTTGGAAACTAGTCCAAAATTGTCCTATAAACATTGATCCTCTATTAGATATAATCCTCTTAGGCAGGCCATGCAACCTCACTACCTTGCTGATGAAAACTCTAGCTATGTCAGGTGCCTGAGACATCATATGCAAAGGAATAAAATGAGCACTCTTCATCATAGTGTGGACTACCACAAAAATCGAGTTGTGTCTCCTTGTCGTCAATGGAAATCCAACAATGAAATCCATCGAAATGACTTCCCTTTTGATTCTGAAATAGAGTGTGGTTGTAGTAATCCTGCCAGATGTTTGTGTTCATCCTTCACCTGCTGAATTATATACATCTTTCCACGTAGTTGACTATGTCTGCCTTCATTCCTTTCCAAAATAATAAGGGTTTAAGGTCTACCCTCATCTTCATGACTCCAAGATGAGCCATATACACTACTCTATGAGCCTTGTTTAGGATCAAACTCCTCAACTTGTCATTGGGTGGTACATAAATTTGATTTTTAAATCTCAATAATATGTCATCGTCCAACATAAATCCTTCAAATCTTGGTACCATTATTGTGTTTTGTCTGATAAAATCATTGACCTCTTTGTACCAGTCATCATCATGTTGTGAAATTATAATATTTTCACATAGATTCGTCTAAAGAGGCATCACCAAAAATATGTGTGGTCTTTGACTAAACACATCAACCACTCTGTTCATTCTTCCCTTTATGTAAGTAATCTTGAAATCGTACTCTCTAAGAAATTATGACCAACGTCGTTGTTGCGCGTTCAATTCTCTTTGTGTAAAGATGTGTTGTAGTCCATAGTGGTCCATTTTTAGTTCAAATTTATTTCTAATCAGGTAATGTATCCAAACTCTCAAGGCATATACAATGGCTAAAGAATCCCAATCCTGCATTGCATAGTTCTCCTCATTCCTTCTCAACTTTCTCAATATTTAAGCGATCACTCGACCCTCTTGCATCAAGACTCTTCTTAAGATTTCCTTGGATGAATTAGTGCATACCAAGAATTCTATGTTCATGTCAAGGACCCTTAGTATCGTTGTTGTTGTCAAAAACTCCTTGAGCCTCCAAAATGCCTCCGCACATTTCTCGGTCCACACAAACTTCTTGATCTTCTTCTGCAATTCTGTGATCGGATTTTCTATCTTCGAAAAACCCTCGACGAAACGTCGATAGTATCCTGCTAAACCCATGAAGCTACGCACTTCTGGGATATTTGTCGGGATAGGTGTTATAACCCTAATTTGCACTAGACATGCTTACCTGACATCAGGCCATCTCATATGCCTTCTTTGCCAAGCCAATATTGAAAACCTCTTCTTAAAAACACCCTTTTTAAAGGCCCACGTGCCCTGCTCCACTATAACCCGAGTGTACACTCTAGCTGACTCACTACAACCTGCGTGTACCTACAAAAGCACGGAAAATGGAAAGTTTCTAACGGAACACACAACTTTGGGTAAGTTAACTAAACCTTTTGGCCTTGCATGGCCAGTCATCAAACCAAATACCTAGCTCCTTCTAGCCTATAAAATAAGGGGTAAGGGTCCCATTTGAAAGGAGGAAAATCATAGAAAAGAAACTATACCCAATTTAACACTCCCCTTGTCCCAACCTTTATCCTTCCTTGTGCAAAGAGAAATATAGAGAAAATCAGTTGGAGGATAGTTGAAGAGGAGCCCAGGACCAGTTTTAAGGAGCAGTGCCAACCACATATTGTAAGTTTACTCTTGTGAAGATTAATACAAAAGGGAATACTTTTCCCGTCCCACCATATCATGTGTTTGAGTGGAATTTTTATTTGATGATATTGTCACAACTAACCCAACAATTAGTATATGAAATACGTGTTCACGGATTTTTGTTTGTTCATGTGTGAATGTAGTTCAGCGTTGGGAGGAGGCTTTCAATCAAAGAGCGAGTGAAAGAAAATAGATTGACATCAAACAAAGGACTTAAGGTAGAGTTACTGAATCTCATTTACACCTTTGTATTACATGAATGTGGGGTTTTGTGTTGGGAGAATAGGTAAGAGTAGAAGCCTTTGAAATGGTCATTTTTTGCATGCATGATTAGAGCCCTTAAATGTTAAGTCCATAGGAGGGATTCCCACCCACAACAAAATTGGTGACCACATTAGGGATATCTAGGGTTTTCTGGGAGTAGTTTTTGGGTATTTTTTAAAAAATTGGTTTTATTACTTGTTTTTAGAGTTTCTACAAAAGGCGGAGCTAGCAGGGATTCTAGTCTTCCATACCAGTTCTTCCTGCTTACTTTGCTTGGATGCATTTTATTTTACGGGAAGTCACAAAGGTACACACAGCCTGTATAAGGCTTGCATGCGTGTACACGTGTCGAACCTTCACATAGCCCGCGTGGACATGCTAGCTGATGAAGTGACTCTAGCGTGGTTAAGTTCATAATTTTTTTATTAAAGAGGCAGTCATACTCTTCCCTGTCAGAAGTGATCCTTCTTAGAGGTTTTCTGAAACTCATTCTAGTCTCTGTTTTTGTAGTTTGTAGCTTAGTTACCACTTCAAATTTGTTTTGTTCTATGAAATTTTCCTTGGATTTTTTTTCTTTTCTGAAAAAGTAAGTTTCTGAGTTTTCAAGAGATTCTGGTTCTCAATACCAGTGGTCTCTGCCAGTGTTTGATTCCTTATATTTTCATTTTTTTGAAGAGTTGTAGAGGTACACACATGGCCTCCATAAGGGTTGCATGCATGTACACGTGCTCTAACCTTTTACAGCTCGTGTGCACATGCTAGCTATTGAACTGTCAGCTGCGTTCCTGTTGAGAATTTTTTTGTTCAAGGAGAGGCAGTCATCCTTTTCCTTGTCAAAAGTTATGCCCCTCAGAGTTGTTGGTCTATGTCATAGCAGTCAACAACTTAGGTATGATCACATCAATAACTTTCTTTTTCATAAAAAAGTTTTCCTAATTTTTTTTTTCTTTCATAGGGTTTTTAAACAAGTGTGAGAGTATGTTTCCACCAGTTTGTGTGTTATTGTTAGTGACTCTTTGCAATATGCGCTTAGGACAAAAGTTTTCTTGGTCTTTACTTGTCGTCATTTTTCCTTTTTTTCTTTGTGAGCATTAAATAATAAAAAAAACTCTTTTATTTATTGGTTTGGTTAAGTAGTTTGCATTAATAACTAGGAAAATTTTTTCTTTCAGAAGTTTTTGGCTGTTTACTTAGGACAATAAGTAGCTCGTAGTCAAGCAAAATCTTGTTTCGAGTTTGTTGTTCAAAGATCTTGGAAAAAAATTTAGTTTGAAAAGTTGATTAAGAATTGTGTCAAGAAGAAGTTATTTTGTTTCCATCTTTCTATTTATTTTTATTTCATCTCTCAAACATCATTAGTTTCACTTTCATAACATTTGACTTAATACAAGACATAAAAAATTAATGATTAATTAAAATCAACTAGACTTTATGTTTGTAGGGTCCATCAATTAGTCTAGGCTATAGCCTTAATTTAGGTTGGAGAGGAAACTCTTCAGGGCTGCAAAACATACATAAGAGTTTGTGCTAGCGAGTGTTAAAAGTCCAGTGTCGTGAAAGTTATCCAGGACCCCCCTCTAACATAGGGGCTAAACACAAGGTTGCGTGCAGAAAGGTAGCAGATATAACCCCTCCAAAGCCGGATCAATCGTAGTGGAGAACACATATAGAGGGCTTGTCTTGGGATTCTGTCGATTGCATTTTCCATGGAGCTTCATGGGTCTCAAATCTGCTCGAGGTCCTCAGTTGTCTTATAGACCAATTTCTTTCAATACCCTTGACAGGTTTCGAGCTCGATACCCTACTCATTGTGGTCTACCTGACTGTCGACTGTACCTTCTTGGTGACTGTTCGCACACTGGCAACCTAGTTACCTATATTTTTTAGAGACATACACAAGTGACTACGGGGGTATACCGCAGTACCTAAGATAGACATCAGGCCACTCTTTGCAGAGTATACCTAGAGCATGATTTTGTGTTCGAGTTTCACTTGCACTAGTAAGTTGCTCTAGTGTTGGTTGTTGTAACTGTTCTTCCAACTAGTTTAGTGTTTGCTTGTTTTATCTTGTAGGGTGTTTTTTCTAGTGTGTGTTGTTTTTGAACGAATAGAAAGCCCTAGTGTGTCTTTGATCTTCTCACACAGTGGAGGATAATAAGCTCCACCAGTCACGAAGGATTTTTGGCCTACCACCAGTTACAATGGAGCCACCCCCACCACCGCTAAGGCGAAAGCTAGACCAAGAAGGGTCTTTTGAAGCGACTGGGTCGCAGGTAATTGTGATCGACCAACATCCGGAGGAACCAACTATTTCAGAACTTGGAGCAGAAGCTCTTGGTCCACCTGAAACTCAAACCACTGATATTTTAGCACCCCTCATTGTACATATTTATCCTTACGGGTGCCAGATAGTGTAACACGTAGAAATGGAAACAAATGTTACCACTTCTTCTGGGAATTATTCTATTCCCACTTCAGCTGTCCCCACAGGGGGTGTTCCACTTCCTAACCCACCATCGTTGGTCCGAGCCACCATGGTCTCGACTACCTCTACCTCGAGTAGTGGTCCGATCCCATCTTTGGTGGCGGCCACTGCTCCTTTCACAAAGAGTGCGACAGAACCTCTATTGTCATACGGGATTCCTAACTTAGGTACAAACCCTATACTATCCTAATCCACTTTACAGACTTTAGGTCTGGGGGTAGGGAGCTCTAACGCTCCTCTGCAAGGACCCATGGGGGACACTTCGGCTCCCTTTAATGCTTTCCCTTATGGGGGAGGTCATATAGCTCCTTCATCTTCTTCGCTCGGCGGTACCCACCAACAATCCGCTGGGCCAAACACACACCATAGTTCATTTAGAGTAGGGATTCAAGGACCACCTTCTCATAATATGTCGGTAGGGTCAACACCTTTTTCTTTGTTCGGTGTGTTTGGTAACAATGATTTCTCATCAACTTCTTTCCCGACTAGGGGAAACCCTGGTTATGGCCAACCTAATCTTATGTAGGGTACTATTCCTACACAGGGGGAAAACCTAGTAATTTCTTCTGCATCGAGACCTTGGAATTCTTGGCAAGGATCAGTTCCCTCGTTAGGAATGTTGATCTGGGGAAAATATTTTCACAACCAATGGAACCCCAGGCGAGGTGCAGTACCTATGCCCATGGGATCGACATAGGGCAACCCTTCCCAAAGTCCTTTGAATTTAATTCACACCAAAGAATCTACATCCTATTTCAGGAATGAGCCGATGATGTCTCCTCAAACGTAAAATACGTATGTTGGTCATGGCCATGGTTTTTACTAGAACCCCAACCAGCAAACCAACTTTTCCTGGCAACCTGGTGCCAGTCAAACTCCAGGCCCCTTTTTCCATGGTTATCACCAACAACCCAAACTACCTTTCTTGGAAACCTTACACTTGCCAGACTTAACAAGGTTGTTGAATGACCCTATCTGTCACGATCCACATTGGCCCCCTATGCCGACGAAGTTTCCTTCAAACATACCAAAGTTCTAAGCCAAGCCTAACGAAGATCCAGGAGATCATGTGACTACTTTTCACCTTTGGTGCTCGTCTAATTCGTTGAAATATGAATCCATACAATTGCGATTGTTTCAATGTACTCTCATTGGGAGTTATGTGAAATGGTACATTGAGCTCGACTGCTCAAGATACTCTTCCTTCAGCGAATTGGCTATGGCTTTCCTAAACCATTTCCAATTACTTGTGAGATATAATGTTGGCACATAATTGTTGTCCAATTTCGAACAGACAAAGGCAGACCATATCTCTGATCACATCCGAGAATGGAGACGTCGAAAGTGTTTGATTAAGGTGCCAGTCCCACCAGCATTCCTGCTTGAGTGGTTCCTTAAGTCTTTGGTCCCACAGTTATCCAAAGACGTCGTGACTTCGGGAGTGTTTTCTGAAGAAGATGCAATCATGAGAGCTCAACAACTTGAGCTAATCTATTCTCAGTCTGGTCTACTGTACGAGATCTTGCCAGATGCGCCATGATCAATACTTGATAAAACCAGATAGAGAGTTGGACCACATGTTGATGGTATTTTTGGTTCAGCACAAACAAATCCCACTGAACAAATGACGAAACAATTACATCAATTGTCTATCCAACATACAACGGCTAGCCAGGCTACTATTCTAGCTGCTCCCCCTACCCAAACGTCATATGTACAAAGTGTGCAATGGACCAATCCAAAGGACACCCAACAACCCGATGGAAAGAAAAAAAAATGTAAGAATGGTAAGGGAGATAATAAACCCACTAATAATACTGGCGACGACAACACCGAAAAAAGGAAGTCGAGGTATCCATGTAATCTGTGTGCAGAATATCACTCGACTCACCAATGCCCTCGGATTGTAGAGGCCCAAAAGTTATTATCACAGTAGCAGCCGACTGTGTTAACAAACCCTTTTCAACATGGAAAAAATCTAACTCAAGCCTCTACAAGTGCAAAAGGGGGCAACCAAGGACCTCCTCCATCGTCAAACAATCCTACATCCATGAATGTGTATATGATGAAAGGTGATTCTTATATATCAACTAGAGCAGATGATTACAACAAGCCAAGTACCTCTGAGAAGGGTAAAGAAGCTGAAACCCCATCTCTTCCTCTCTAGATCGAGAAGATGTTGGGAGAAACCAAGACACGCATCCCAAAAGGTGAATTTAAGAAAGCTTCTCACAACTCAAATGCAAGGGCCGCCCAAAACTACTCTATGGTGGAGGATTTGTCTCAAACCCCTTGTGCGATGTTTGCTTTGGAAGTCCTCCAAGTCTTCCCTTCCCAGAGAAAGGCTCTGTTAGCCACT
Organism: Picea engelmannii; assembly: GCA_009831015.1. Lineage (NCBI taxonomy): Eukaryota > Viridiplantae > Streptophyta > Pinopsida > Pinales > Pinaceae > Picea > Picea engelmannii. The sequence continues at coordinate 137,701 of ML778986.1, forward strand.
TTAGGATCCACTGAGACTTGTAATCCAGGTATGATCATGCTTGATACGACCAACTTAAGAGCTCATCTCCCTTACCATGTAGCATTCTAGATAATAGTGTCTTACACCACGAAAAATTTTAATCGGAACATTTTCCGCACAGTGGTTGATGAGGTGCCTCAACATGTGTAATGTCTTTGGCATGTTGGAAGGCCATTGGCCAACTCGTTTTTTCTCCGTCACCTACTCTTATTACCTCTTTCAAAGGTCATTCATTCCGAGCGTAGATAGACCACGAATTGGGTGCATCCGTTATCACTGGGCAATTTTAAAAATTTGTTGTGTGTTTAATCAAGAGAATTAAAAGTTGGGTTCTTGTAACCCTAGGTTTTAGAATTAGAACTGTTCACCTGCCAACTATCCTTAAACGAAGACTCACCCAAATTAAACAATATTATAAAATTGAAATCGCTGATTAGAAATAAAAATTGTCCAAGAAAACTTAGAAAATCACGGGTAAAAAGGGGCAAGAAAACTCGAAATAACAGACTTAAATTAAGCCAAAAAAGATAACATAGAAATGACTGAAGAGTTACCTCCTATGCACATTGCACATGGTTGAGCCAACTTGGTTATCTTTGTCTCTTCGAAGGGAAAAACCCTACAGTTATAACCATCATTTTCATAAGGGAAATTCCCCCAAGCCCAGGGAGATAGACGACATGGATTGAAAAACGAAAATCATCACGATTTGCTCAGAATGCATCTCATCTGGATAAACTTGTCTTTTTATCCTTGAGGGTCGAATAATTCTCAAACTGGTCGCGTTATTTCTATATCTCTTTCATTCTTGGAATATATGAGGATATCATCTAGAAAGACTTGTACAAAGTGGTCTAAGTACTTCTGGAGTACACCATTCACGAGGCTCATGAATACTGCTGGCGCATTGGTCAATCTGAAAGGTACTACAACGAACTCGTAATGCCCAAACCTAGTTCGAAAGGCAGTTTTAGGAATATCACCTTCCTTAATCCTCAATTGGTGATACCCTGATTACAAATAAATTTTTGAGAATACCGCTGCTCCTTTCATATGATCAAAGAGATCATCTATCCGTGGCATTGGTTACCTATTTTTCACTATAGCACGATGCAAGTCCCTGTAATCTATACACAGTCATAAGGGACCATCCTTCTTCTTCACAAAAAATTACTGGTGCACCCCAAGGTGAGACACTGGGCCTTATTAGCCCTAAGTCGAGTAACTCTTTCAATTGCATCTGCAACTCACAAAGTTCTGGTTCTTTCATCTTATATGGAGTCTTGGAAATTGGTTCTGCACCAGGTTTTATCTCAATAGTAAAATCAAGCTCCCTCTCAGGAGGTAACCCTGAAAACTTGTTCGGAAAAACATCCTTAAATTCTGAAAATACTAGGCACTGATCCAAGGAGGGTCCTTTCCTTTCATTCACTTCTTCTGGGTTGTTTCAGATTCTTGGTCGTTTATAGAAAATGAGGTCAGTAAAAGATAAACTAGACCAACTTAATTGCAAAGGAGTTTATAGAATAGAGTTTTCTTGTGGCAAATGCTACATTGGAGAAACATGCCGCTCTTTCCACACCAGGATTAAAGAGCATGGTGCTGACATTAAGAATGGAAGAAATCATACCTCAGCATTAGCTGAACACTCTCTCACAACAAAGCATCATGTACACTTAGAAGACACCAAAATCTTATCAAAATAAGACCACCTCCTTAAACGTCGAATTAGAGAAGATATTGAAATCATTAAGAATCCCAATAACCTAAACAGAGACAACGAACTGGAGATGAGTGATAGTTGGATTCCTCTCATCTGAGAAATAAGACAATAAAATCTTGAACCCTAGGACTTAAGAACCACACCATTCTCTAAAGTTCCTTTTCTAGGTCTTAACCTTTCTCTCCCCCAGGTTTTTAGAATTAATTTAATAACTTAGCTTACTTAATTAATACCAATAAATTCATTTCTTAATCCCCTATAATTTATGTTACCACTTTTAATTTAATTCTAATTTGGACCTAAACTAACATTATTATTATTATCACCACCAATTGAATTAAACCTTATTTCAACCTAACCTAGCATTTAACATTAATAATAATACTCATTTAATTGAATTAACAAATTAAATTATTATTATTATTATTTTTATCATAGCTCACCACTTAAGTATTAATTGAACAATTAAAGTATTAATTTAACAATTAATTTATTATAGATAGATTTAATTTAAGAATTCTTTATTAAACCTAAGGGTTTCACCTAACCGACTTTAGGCAATCCTCCACTCCATTTTTTTTTGGTAATTTTTAGTAAACCCTAGTGTCTCTCTTAGCCAACCTCAGGTTCCTCCACTCCACTTTAGTATTTATTAGGGTTCCTCTCATGTTTTTCCTTAGGCTTTTATGTTTTGAAGATGGATCCTATTGTGGATCTGAAACGTCGACATGCAAAAAAATAAATACCGAGGTTCTTCCAAAGAATTTTGAACCTCCTATTATACCCTAACTATTCACCACAACATGCGTCAAACTCCCGCTACTCTACAAGGACCTTTAACCTTTATAAATTATAAAAATAACACTATTACATTCATTAATCATATGGGCACAAACTCACTATTATAACTTTATAATGTTAATTTAATTATCGGGTTTACTAATAAATCATTAAAGTAAATAGATTAATTAACTTAATTATTTAGATTAACCTTTTCATTTTTCATTAAATTAAAAACTCTTATACACTTCTTTATTCAATTACTATTAATAATAACCCCCCTTTTTTTATATGTATTATTATTATTATATATATTTTTTAAATTTACAAAATAGTATTACTACTTACAATTAAAATAATAATATTATTATTGACTAGTTTGAGTGCTTATAAAAATTAAATATATTGAAATTAAAATATATACAAAATATGTGCGCTTAATATTTGGATGAGAAACACGGCATTTATTGATAGAACTACAACACCCGAGACCATGCTGGCAGCCTTTAAGGTCGGGCTCTCGCATGAGACCCACGTGCCCAGCCCAGGCTCTCAGTACCTAAACCTTAAACTTTCACTAGTCCATCCCGCATTTTCCCTCAAGTGGCTTGTTTTTATTTTCTTCTTGAATGTGGCCACCCATGCTTCCCTCGCTGGTTCCTCTCTTGGTATTTTGGCTCAAGTCTCAGGCTTGGTCTGAGATTGTATGGTGTGTTATGCACAGAGGGCGCATTGGGCAAAGAATGCTCCTCGTGGGCTCATTCCTTCGGCTTGGATCTTTGTTTTAAGCTTGGGTGCGTTGTGCACATTATACTCTCCTCTCCTTGGTGGCTGAACGCTTGGTTCTTGAGCTTGACGCTCTATGCTTTCTTAAAGGATTGGCTCTTGGTGCTCAACTTGCAAACTTGGAGATTGGGCGACGCGTAGAACACTCAACCTTGCCCCTGTGGGCTTCTTCTCCATGTGGCTTTGCGCTTTGGCGCTAGGTTTTTAATTTGTGTGTGGTGTAAGTAATAGCGCCATCGTGGGCTCCTCCTCCATGTGACTCTATTTAGTGCTTTTTTGAAAGAGTTGAGTTTGGAGGAGAGGTCTCAGGTTCAAGAAACATGCTCGGTTCAATTGTAGTCAGCCTTTGGTGAAGGCACTATGCTTGTGGGAGAGGTCTCCATTTCGATTTTCTATTATGCAGTGGTCATACACCTGGGCTCCAACACATAACCTCCCATCGGAGGTACCAAGTTCGAATCCTTCAAACTTTTCTCGGTTAGTCCAACTTTGCGATGGTGCAGCCCATTGGGGAGGTATCCGATTCGAAACCTAAACGCTCCATAACTTTTGCTGGTGGGCTGGTGCCCATCCTTTGTGAAGAATCTTCTTGGTGGGAGGTCTTGGGCATTGATTCGGTGTTGGGAAAAACAAACAACTAGTAGAGAAGCATATGCTCCTCTGGGCTCGTCCCTTGTGGTTTGATCTGATGCTTGGTGCTCAGGTGCTCGGTATCGACTGGACTGTGTTGTGTAACCTATGGCAGGTGTTGCTAAACAACAAGCCAGTGGCTCCGAGCCCTGAGCTTAGGTGCTAGATTTGGCTTGAATTATGTTGTTGTTAACCCGTGTGGGTGTAAGTCCTTGTGCACTGGGTCTTTGGTGCCTTGGTAATTGGCAAAAATGTGTGGTGTATTGGCAAGAAGGCTTTGTTAGAACCTTTGGTGCACTTGGTAATTGGTGCTAACTTGTGTTATGTTGTTGTGTTAGGTTCCTGGCTCAACAACTCATGGAATGTTCTTCAATACTTTGAGATTAGACCTGCCTAATTTTTTTTGTTTAACTCTGATGTGTGGTTTATGTGTAGGCTTTCGTGTTGTGGTTGCAGGTCGCGTGGGCTAGAGATAAGCCTTTTGAGCTAAGCAGTGATTATCCATTGTGTATGGCACAATGGGTTTTGATAATGGCACAACTATTATGCCCAACCTACCAGACTAATCATATCACTCATACCTAACACCGACCACACACTGAAGTAGATGATTGCTACTTAAATTTATTGAACATAGAATCTTGATTCTAATCATATATTTATCTGGTTATAAAAAGTGCAGAATCTTGAGAGGTCAATGCACTGTAAAGAAAGAAAATAAATGAGAAAAAAGAAAAAAAATTGCATTTCCATAATTGTTTTAAAGAAGGTATAATATTAGCGAATATATTTCCCCCACACATACATTCTGCACCAATTTTGGCCAAATCTATAGGTATCCCTATTATTTATTATTTATCAATGTA
>ML778986.1:154571-170159 GCA_009831015.1 Picea engelmannii
GCCAAGTGGATTGAAGTTGGAAGGGTGAGGGAACTATACCCTCATCTTCACATAGACTGAGATAGTCTTTTGGAGGTCCAAAAGCTTCCCAATGGAGAGGTGTGATCAGGGGATCAAATTTTGCTCAATTTTCAAAGTGCTCGAAATGCGACGAAAACAGTGCCATTACTTCCGTCTCATCTTCCTAATTCCGGCGGTATATTTACTTTCACAAACAGAGTCTGTATGGAGGAGATATCGCGATCTGTCCGCCAAGCCAAACAGGCAAAAATTTGGGATGCTGACTGTACCTGTCCGTACAGTCCGTACGGTGACGTGGCAGGACCGTACAGACCGTACAGAGGTGATGTGGTAGCAGCTGGTTGGTTGTTTGTTGGCGAATACCGTGTTGACATGTGTTCGTTTTGGGCGAATAATATGAGGACACGTGGCCCAACCCGAGGGCGCCACGTGTCGCTCATTATTTGGTCATTATGTTTATATGTAAAATTGTTTTGGGAGTCCACGGGGTTCAACCCCTGGACCTCCCATCGCACAAACTTGGTAAAGCCTCCACTAACCACTATGCCGCCCATTGTTCCTTGTCATATGGGTTGGCACCTTTGTATTTAAGTTTGAAGGTTGTATTATTTTGAAAAGGGGGCGGGTCGGGGCTTAGCCCCGACCCATATTATATGCCATACATTTAAACCATATGTTATAACCATATGTTATATAACATATGCGCGCGGTGTATTAAACCAAAGTTTATGCATTGTATTGTGTATCAAATGTTTGCGCGTGGGTTGTAACATAAAACCGTAACATGTGACCATGTTAAATGTTGCACGCGATTTGGAGCGCGAGTTGGTTATACGGTTTTAAAATGGGTTTAACCACTTTGTAACCAAACGCGCGGTCCTATGGCCATATGACTGAATGCCGAGGCGGTTAGGGGCTGGAGGCACCTTAACCGTCCTACGGTTTGCACCGTTGGCGCGGTTGTGCCCGGTGCCAAGTTTTTACACTTAAATGAGCGTGTGAGCTAGGTTTGAAAAACAAGGGTGTGATTTGTAGAACCAGAGACAACAAAGTTGAAGAGGGAGACTTCAAGGAGGCTATCTTCTTCATTTTTCGATCGTTTCAGGTGCCGAAAGAGCCTAGACAGGGGTTTTGGGACGCTGGGAAGCCATTGGAGCAGTCAGTTTTCTATTTTAAGCATTGTAAGGCATGTTTTTTGAACACTTTGAGCAATTTAATAATAATGATCCATTGGAAGCTGGACCAGGAGATGTAGCCCGGAGAGGGGTGAACTCCTTTATCAAGTTGTTGTGTTTATGTGCTGATGTTCAATGTCTTATGCTGCTATCTATGTGTTTTTTTACATAAGTAATCCTTAAATTTATGTGTTGCAAATTGATCTGGTTGCTTTAAACACATAACATTTCACTTGCAATATTTATTCAAGGTTTTCAAGTCTTCTTCATATTTGGATCAGAAATACATGGTGAGAATTAAGACACAACTGAATAACCAACCTATATACTCCATTGACACTGAGGTTGATGCTTCCATATTTTACAATGACCTAAGTTTTGAAGAAGAAGAACTGATAGTTGTCATGGTTGTTGATGACAAAGTCACGCGACAGGAAGCAGAGTGTGCAGAACCAAGGAACCGCGTGCAGAATGAGATATGGATACTAAGTTTCGATGGAGCCATCAACAAGGAAGGGGCAGGGGCTGATGTATATATAAGTCCTCCTAAGTTAGGCATACAACACTTCTCATATAAACTCACTTTCGATTGCACTAATAACATGGCTGAGTATGAGGCGTTTATTTTGGGCCTGAGAGTTTTGAAAGAATTGGGTGTAAAGAGGATAGCGGTGCATGGAGACTTTGATCTCATTATAAACCAAGTGAAAGGCATATATCAATCCAAGAACCCCATACTGAGAGCGTACAAAAACCTAGTGCTAGATCTCCTCGAGAAATTCTCAGAGTATAATTTATCGATGATCCTGAGGGGGAAGAATCAAATTGTGGATGCCTTGGCCACCTCGGCCTCAGTTTTTAAAATTCCTATTGTACAAAAAAAATTATGAGATCGAGGTCAAACACAGGCCGATGGTGCTCAATAATATCAAGTATTGGCAAGTTTTTGAGGATGACAAACAGATGGAGATATTTCTCCAAATGACCGACAAGTTCGCTAATATAAACATTGATGACGAGTATTTTTGTGATGAAGATGAAAGCACAGATGCGCTCAGTGACGATGCCCCTTTCTGTAAATAGATAGATGGAAGGGAAATAGTACAACTAAAGAATAATATCATCCCAAAAGGATTATTACCATTGGAAAATATTTTTGATGAAAACAACATGGCTAGAAATCCAAGGATAATTGCAAACAATGAGTATGTAGAGGATTGTAATATCGGGACCCAGGAGAATCTGAAGATAATCAAATTATAAAAGATTCTCAATCCAGAGGTTAAACATGATTAAATTGATCTCATGAAGGATTTTCCTGAAGTTTTCGCTTGGAGTTGTGATGAATTGAAAGTTTATGACACCAATGTGATTCAACACATCATTCCTCTCAAAGAAGAGCAAAAGATGAGGCGGATAAATCCCCTGCTGTTGCCGCTAGTCGAAAAAGAGGTAAAGAAACTTTTTGAAGACAAAATTATCGTTTCTTTAAGGTTTTCAAAATGGGTTGCAAATATGGTGTAGGTAAGGAAAAAGAGTGGCGAAATAAGGTTGTGCGTTGATTTTCAAAATTTGAACAAAGTGTCCCTCAAGGACAACTACCTGCTCTCAAAGATGGATTATATCCTACAGAAGGTAGTTGGGTCCCATAAGATGTCTATGCTGGATGGATTTTCAGGTTACAATCAGGTCATGGTACACCCAGATGACCAAGAGAAGACAACTTTCACAACACCATGGGGGACTTTCATGTACACTAAGATGCCCTTCAGCCTGATGAATGTTGTAGCTACCTTCTAGCAGGCGATGTATCTAGAATTTGTCGAGAAAAAAGAAAAAAATATCGTGATGTATCTAGAGGAAATCATAGTGTACTCCGACTCCGATGAACAACACCTCGGGCATTTGAATAAAGTTTTTCAAAAGTGCAGGAAGTTTGACATATCTTTGAATCTGAAAAAATAACGTTTCAAAATGCAATAGGGGAAACTGTTGGGGAAAATCATCTCGAAAGAAGGTATAAAGATAGACCCCAGAAGGGTTGAAGGAATCCTAAAAATCAACACTCCGTGCAATAAGACGAAGGTGCATTCCTTCGTAGGAAAGGTGAATTTCTTGAGAAGCTTCATCTCGAACTTGACAGAAATTATTAAACATATCACCTATATGCTCAGAAATGGGAATGAGATCAAATGGAACCCTGAAGCCAAAAAATCATTTGAAGACATCAAGATAACGCTCACCAAATCTCCCGTGTTGGCCATCTTGGACTTCACGAAGGACTTCATCTTGTTCTCGTTCGCCTCAGAGCATACCATTGCTAGCATATTGTTACAGAAAGATGATCAAAATTTTGAGAAGCCTATAACCTACATCAGTAGGACACTGATGGATTCCCCATTGATGTATGAAATTATGGAGAAATAATCATATGCTTTAGTGAAATCCCTAAAGGAGTTCATAACTTACATATTACACTCCCACGTTATCGCTTATGTTCCCAACAACTCTATCAAGGATATCCTAACTCATCTTGAACTTGAGGGAAGAAGAGGTAAGTGGATCACAACCATGCTGGAATACGACCTTGAAATCAAGCCCACAAAGATGATCAAGGGATAGGGCCTCACAAATATGATGGTGCAATTGAAATGTGATGTTTTGGGAATCAACTTCATTGTTGATCTGTCAGAGAATCCTCAGGAAGAAACAACCGTGAAGGTATCTCAGAAGTTCATTGATTCACCTTGGTATACAAACATCATTTATGTATTAAGGAATTTGCAAGCTCCTTTAGGTTTAAGTAAGACCAAGTCCAGATTCTTAAAGCTCAAATATACTAAGTTCTTCTTCTTGGATAACTCATTGCATTGGAAATATCCAAGAGGAATATTGCTGAGTTGCTTACTAGAAGATGACATGGAACAGGACATAAGAGAATTCCAAAAAGGTGACTACAGAGGACATCACTACTGAAAAACCACCACACAAAAAATTCTAAGAGAGGGTTACTATTGGCCCAACATCTTCGCAGACATGTACAAATAAGTTTCTAGTTGCCATGAGTGTTGTATTTTCAAGGGAAGGAGGAAGTTGCAACCCCTGCCGCTGAAACCGATCTCGGTTGAAGTTTCGTTCATGCAATGGGGCCTCGACTTTATAGAAGTGATTCATCTGCCATCCTCGACGCAACATAGATGGATACTTATGGCCACATATTATTTCATAAAATGGATCGAAGTGATTCCAACTAAGAATACTATTGACACGGTCATCATTCAGTTCTCGGAGACTAACATACTGTCTAGGTTCGAGTGCCCTATCAAGATCATCAAAGATAACGTGACCGCATTCAAGTCCAAGAAAATGGAGAATTTTTTCAAGGAATACAATATAACCCTGGGACATTCTAGAACATATTACCCACAAGGTAATGAGTTAGAAGAATCATCTAATAAGAGATTAACTAGAATCATCAAAAGACTCTTGCAAGAAAACAAGAAGGCCTAGCATAAGAAAATTATTTACGAACTATGGGAGGACAAAGTCACTACCAAAAATTCCATCTCCACATCACCATTCCAAATTGTGTATGGATAGGACGCAATTTTACCTACCTTGCTGCGATTGCCTTTCAGGAAGTTTTTGCAAGAGTAAGAGGCTGAGCCAGATGATATGCAGAGAATAATAAATCAGTTGATTCACATGCAACAAATGAGGGAGAAGGTATACAATCGATCACAACTTCACCAGGGCAGGATGAAGAATTTTTTTGACAAGCACTCAAAACAGGAGGAGTTTTAGGTGGAGGATCTAGTGCTAAAGTGGTACGCGAGAAACAAAGATAAGGGAAAGCATGAAAAATTTGATCATCTTTGGACGGGCTCATTCAGAATTTATGTGTATCATGGGAACAATGCATATCTATTAGAAGAACTTAATGGAGAGTCCACTAGTTGGGGGCCTGTAAATGGTAGATTCATCAAACACTATCTGGTGTAGTAAAGTCCGTTTAAATCTCATGTCATTGTAAATAGTCATTTTATTTTTTGTTTTTGTTTTCAAATAAGGCCTTTCGAGTCAGTATGTTAGCAGAAATATGAAGCCGGGAGTGAAGGGCTTGAGTTTATGCTGAGTCTGGTCGAAACCATGTCAAGAAGGTTTAGGTTGCGTTTTTGTTTTCCATTGTTTCATATTCCAAAATTCGAATAAGGCCCAATGGTTAAGAACTTGGTCTGTTGTTCTTTTCCACCTCACTGGGAGGATAAAAATCCCCGTTGGAGCCAGCTACTAGCCCCGTCATTTTTCAGTTAGAGTCGATCTTAGTTGAGTTAGAGTTTGTGTGTCAAAGCATGTGAGTTTAGGTACCAAACAATGAATGGGTCAAAGTCAAAAAATGGTTGTTTGGACCTTGGATTCGGGAAGGGATGCCAGAACCAAATCATGTGTAAGGGGTAAAGGTATTTTCCCAAAGAGTCGGGTCCTATCAGAAGAGAAGCTATTACGTGCTTAAGGTCGAGTCAAGTTGTTAAATATAATTTTCTTTGGTGGATTAAGTGACCATCATCAAATCATTATGAAGTCATAAATATTGAAAAATCACAGCGCTCGTATCACATATTCCCTACAACTCTTATCAGTTGTGCTTCACACACTCCAAAGTGTACCCATCACATAGATGTGATGCAAAAATATTCAAGCTTTCTTTCAAACCTATAGTCACCATGGATTCAGTGTCCCCTAGCACATTTTCATCTCTCACTTGCTCGATTATAATTTCTAAGTGCTCTACATGTATTTTGTTCACTAGTCAAGTTTATGCATGACTTGAAATTCTTCTCTCAAGCCCAGGTCGATTGATATCATCACCTGTGGCCCATGTCAAATTCATCGTGCATAGAATGAATACGTGTTTCACCATGATGACATATCAAAACATAAGGAAAGGTGCACGAAGTGGCAGGAATGTTGGGCCCAAGCCTCAGATATTGAAGTTGGTCAACAAAGATCTGGAGGTCAGGGCATCTTTTGAGTAGGTCGGATGCATGACGTTTTGCAGAAAAATCCAAGGATTCAACATGAAACTAGCGGAGTAATTCACACTCAAGTTCGATGGGTCCCACACGGTAATCGCAGGTGTCACTTTCCAGGTGACAGAGGAAACTTTGTCAAGCGCGAAAGAGATCCCTTCACGTGGTTAAAGATGGTTTAAAGGCATGCCTTTGGATGTACGGTGTTACAAAGACTTCATCAAGCGAGACTGTTTAGGTGGGAAAGTCGAAATAGGAGTTCCAAGTAGATATTTGCAGGGGCCTTTTTGGAAACTCATGGAAGTAATTAAGAAATATTTCACCTTTGAGGGAATATTTGACATAATACATTTGCATCAAATTATATTTTTGATGCAATTCACAGGGAGGAGACCATTAAATATGCCCTTTTTCTTGCACCAAGTCCTCCGATATATGGCAGAAAATGCCCAAGATGAAGCAGATCAATCGAAGAGTAAAATATCACATGCCTTGTTGATTAAATTATTGATGGCAGAGGAGTTAAGGAAATTGGGAAATAACTGGGATTCGTTTCTACTGGAAGCAGGCATTCCGAAGGATCCAAAAGGATATTCCCCTCTACCTGCAGAAAGGGTAACATTGCACCATGCGACGACTGAAGAAGGAAGGAATGTGGAGGAAGGAAGGGTATTGGAATCCCTGTCCCCCCAACAAAAAATACCCTGGAGAAGGGGCATGCCAAGGAAAAACAAGGAAGTCGAGGAGACCTGAGTCCCAATTGAGTTGCATGCAAAGTTAGCCGCCGAAGAATTATTCATGCACGCTATTTGGATGGAGCCCATTGAAGGAACAAGTCAAGAAAAATGGGGTAGAAGGAGGAGGACAGACACCAAAAGCACATATTTTCATGAGTTGTTGCAGCAGCTGAAGAAAGTGCAGCTCGTTATTGGTGAGATATACTAGGAAAAAAAAGAGTTGAGACAAAATTTAGCAGCAAAGGCCGTCAAAGTATTAGCATCATAAGACCGCAAGGGAAACATGACTTGGCTAAAGAGATAGATCAGGGAAGCGCGTGATACGATCATACAGCTGCACAAAACAAAAATGGTGTCGGAAGAAAGGAATGAGAAATGATTTAGGGAATATGAACCGACCATGGAGAAAGTATGCGCGGCTCTGGATAGTGCACAAAAGAAGCTGAAAGGGAGCACAGTTCTGCAAAGGAAAGTGATGAACTTGAAAAGGAGAAAATAGTCTTTCATGAGTAAGCTTTGAGTATACAAACTGCTAACGAGACCAGACGCATGATTGACTGACTCTATTTTTTGTCTCCCTATACATGGTGTGAAATTGGACTCTAATAAATACCCACATAGAAAATATACGACTCAAAACAATGGAATATCATCCATTGAGAAGGAAAGTGTACGTTAGATGTGTGACATTTTGAAGAGAGGCATTGTTCCCTAGTCGAGGTCATCATTTTGGAGGCACCTGCAATAGTCTGCAGTCACCTGCCACATGCACACACCAACAAATGATCACGCATCAGAGATCAAGTTCGTTACAATGTGTGGCAGGAGTCTGACAGAATAGTTTATCATCTAGATGCTCTATCACAGGAAAGCATCGACACATCATTCTCTAATGACAAGATTTTTTTGGTGACTAAAACATCATGGAAAAGACGAGCAACTATGATGCAACCGAGTACAGTCAGTTTCTATTTTTAGAAAAATGCCATTCGAAGAGCCATATGACAGAGAGTAGTCAAAACCTAGATTCTATGGATAGTAGTTAGAGCACAGGGTATCCCAAGTGGCACACCCTTGTATATATATTCCATCTTTTCAATGTAAGCTAGGTTGGCTGGCAAAACAATGTTGACAGTGACTATTGATTGTAGTTTTTGATCTGATTGAAACATAATGAAAAAGTCATGAAGATTTGATGAAAATATTATAATGGTGGTAGTCTGATGTATTGTATTCTTTCTTTGTGTATGTTCTTTCCTTTTCTCTTTAGATTCACATCTGTAATTTTTGTCTAAATTGGGACGTGATTTTGAATCTAGAATTCACTGCACAATGCTATAGATTCGCGCCATTTAGACACATTGTGTTTCTTCTAAGTTAACTCTGAATTCATCCCCAGTGGTTCTCTGAGTTTCTTCATTTGTTTTTATCTCGCCACACACAATTATTTTTAATTGAAGAATGTTTCTCATTTATCCTTTATCCTCTCGAGTTCAATCACTGATTCATTTGTTTCTATCGTTTTCTTAAATGGACCCCATAGCCCAAGGTATTTCTTTCTTTCGCCAATAGAACCAGAAATATTGTTTAAAGGTGTTAAATCTATCTGAGAGTTTAAATTTATATCATGTACAAAGATGATGTCTCTACAAAGATCCATCTCTAGGTCCGAAAGGCTATTTTTTGGCCTCAAAGTTGGTTTGTAGGTTGCTTCTATCATTCTTTTACTTAGTTGAACGAATTTACAGAGTTCTAATAGGATCCTGGTATCATTTTCAATTTTAGTCTAGTTCATTCGATGGAGTGTCATTTTGTGTTGACATTGATTGAGGACACGCAATAGTTGGGAAGGGAGGATTGTAATGTCCCCATTTTTGGATTCCCTTTATTTATAGTTGGGGGTGACCTTATGAGCGTATGTCATCTTGAACAAAAGGGTAAAATGAGGTTAATAATGATCTTGGGTGATTTGGATGGGTTATATGGGTTCAATAATTATTCATTCACCATATTTTATCATTGGGATCATTTATACAAAGTTCTCTCTTGGTTTTGTGTCATTCCAACAATTTACGTAATTTTGGGTTATTATTGAGCATACTTTCATTACATACACTAAAGGTATTATATGGATCATATTATATGAGGGGATACCTTCATGTAATATCTCGTTGGAATTAGGATGAAAATATATAGAGGTTGGGATGGTGAAAAAGGCACTCTGACATTCGAGAATGTCTTAAAATCCAATTAATCACATTATGGAATAAAAATGGGTTAGTAAAAAGGGGTGTTTTAAGTGACTTTAATTTTATAAGGTCACATTACTTTATTAAAAGAGTGAAATGGTCCAAAAGTGTCAAATAAGAGTTAAAATGAGAATGAGGGCATGATTTCTTTCGTTTTTCACTTGCTATTTTCTAAAAACGAATTGAGAGAGATCTTGTGGCTTTTGGACTCTTGGGATGAAAACCCTAGAAGAGATTCTATGAGATTGGTTTGATGGTGAGACTATCCACCCTAGTTGGTCATTGAGAGGAGATCATAAAGATATTTCTACCATGCTTCATTGGTGGAGGAGTTCTTCACATTGTGACTAAGTTTTATTTTCTTACGGATGATATCTCATCTTTTGGTAGTGGGAGTTTCTTGTAGAGGTCGACTTTAATCAATCGGGCCAAGTTACCTAGCTATGTGCCATTTTTGTATTCCTTGTGTTTTAAATATTCCTCTTTGGAATGATGCTCTTGTTTTTGGTGGCTAAGCTTACTCTGGTAGGTTGTTCCTTCCTTTGTGGGTTGTATTTCTTTAACAAATGAGTCGATTATGTTGGTGGAGGGTGCATAACTAGAGTTGGACCATTTCCCTTTGAGGAAGAATATGATTCATGCATATGGTGTCGATTCTCCAGTCATAAAGTTTAATTTCCTTACAAAAGAACAATAGTTGTCACAGGGATGATTTGTTGACTATATTGGGTGCACTTGCAATGTAGAGAGATGAAATTACCAATGTTATTTCTCATAAACTCCATTATTGACTTCATTTCTCTATAAATTTACATGTACAAGTCTGTAGTCTCTTGTATTACTGTTCTGCTCTTTATTTACTTACAACCAACTCTCTAATCAATATTCAGGTCATATTTTTTTTTTATTACTTGTTGTTTAATGTGACGATCATACTATGAACTGTTACTTTGACATATCAACCCATAATCAAGAAATAAGTGAGCATTCGAGTTCATTTTATATGTCTATGTTGATTATATTCTTGTCATTATAGCATTGTTGGTTATTTTTATATGCCATACACATTTCCAATTTCTACAAACTGTTTTTAAAAATTATAACATCAACTAGACCCACAATATATCCATAATAGAAAATCGTTTGACCGAATATCTACACAACATACTAAGGGAATTAAAACAAAAAACTCGAGTGGGAATATTACGAGTGACATGGCATGACACGTCACCCTACTCATTCCTTCATGGATCATCGATAGTTTCTCTTGGAAGAAATTGAAAATTTCACTGATTATGTTGACCCCCGACTATTGACCATCAATGGTCGGAGATTTCATTTGGGAACATGACAATTTCACCCAAAATATGGTGATACTAAATCATCATCCATCAATGATTGGATATTTACTTTGGGTGCATGAAACGTTCACCAAATTTTTTTTGATCCCTGATCAACAACCATCGACAATAGAAAATTTCCTTTAGGTGCATGAAGCGTTCTCCCAAAATCTATTGATCCCCAATCATCAACCATAGACGATTGAAGATTGTATTTTGGGGAAAATGACTCTTTGCAAAACTTGCTTATCCACCTATCGACCATCACAAAATTATGTTAGTTAATTTTGACACTTAAAAAATTTGATCGAAAACCCAAGTGAATCTGGGACATCAGTCTCCCAGCCAAGATGATATTGACTGTCAATTCTGCTCCAAATTCCAAACAACTGGAAAATGAATATGGACCCTCGATCTAACTAATTTTTCCAATCACAAAAAATGAATCTCCTCCATTAATTTTTTGAACCTTCCAAATGACCAAAACCTTAAGAATTTTTAAATTTATCACAAAAAATATCAATCATTGATCTCTCGATAAAATGTGATCCTGGACATTCATTCGTTGAAATTTATCCAGTGCTACAATGACCATTAAAAGTTGAAATTCAACCTTCCAAATTGAATTTTTCTCTACAAACTACAGATTCATTCCCTAGATAATATCTTTGACTTCCCTGAGGCATTCAAACTTGAAATTTACCCACAAATTTGGGGATTTCACTCCAACTTCTCTGTTTTACCCGAAATTTACATAGACCAAGTATACAAAAATGAATTACACCAATTTTCTCTGGTTATTTACCCATATAGTTCCAATGTTTTAAACTAATTCTCTAATAACATAATGAAACATCCACCATTCTAGCCGAGGAACATTACGGTGTGGAATAACTCATAAAAACGAAATTTCTTCTATCTAATTAATTACCTATAGCTTCTAGCTATGGATTACAACCATATTTAACTGTTAACTATTAACATTATTTGCATGCACCTATATCATGCTAAAATAGACTTGAAATGCATCTAATAAACTAAATTACAACAACATATAAATCAGCCTCATACACATATTCCTTGCACAACAATTTAACTCATAAAATGACACAACAACAAGATAAAACACTTATCTTTTAGAAATAGTTGTGCAACCAACTTCTTGGGATGAACATTCCACCTAACCATATATATATTGTTACAAATATTAATATAAATTCACCCCCGAGATGAGGCTAGTAATCCACAAAAGAGGGTGGTATCTAACTGTCCACTCACAACTCAAAAATCCCACAACTCACTAATGTTCTTCTAAAGCTATCATGATTTTCTACCAAATATCTTCCTCTTGATATTCCCAACCTAAGGAATGCACCCATTCATTTATATCAGTCCCTCAGAAGTCTCATTTTCTTATCATGGTCTCTATGGCACATGTAACCAGTAATATCTCAGTTGGGAATTGAAGGGAACTCACTCACATGAAAACTACCAGTAAACAATAGAAAACAATTTTTTCTTCAATGCAACTCACTCAGGAGTTCACTCTTTAGGAATAAAAACTTTTTTCTTCACTATTCATCTCCAAAAACTCCAAATATGCTCCATCTTTCTCTAAAATGCTCCCTCCATGGATGTTCTAGCTCCAAGTTCTCTTTCTTTTTCTCTCCTTGCCGCTCATGCACAAATATGAATGTCTAAAAACTATAGTAATTTCCCATAAAAATTTATCTCCTTCGTATTTCTTTATTGACTCACAAACTTTTCAAAGATGATTGTACTTATCCCCCATGTGCCCAATAAATATGGTATCTGACCACTCATATTCACCCTCTTACATGTATTCAAGTATTGGCTTTGAGAACACTCAATAAAAAACCAGAAGGTTCATATATCAATAGAAAATTTAGGAAAATGTATTGAATTAATATACATGGGTAATTCCCCCTTGGACCCCTCTCTTGGACATTCTCCTAGACCCTCCGCTTTCTTGTGGATTAATTCATCCCCCATCTTTGTCCATGTCCTCTTAGTAGCTCGCATCACATTTTATTACCAACATTCAGAAAAACATTTTTCATATACATTTCTTGGTCCATAGCCACACATTATATCTACATAAAAATTAATTAAACTGATTATTATAGTTGGGATGTTACATGTTTTAAATTTTTCTCTCCAATAATTTGTGTGTGGTATTATATATTGATATGATTGGACTCTCTAGTGAGAGTGGCTTAGGTGTTTCATGGATAGTGTATTAGAAAGAGTTGTATATATGTTGGATCTATTAGCCATGTAGCACATGAATGTGTGTGCATCATTGGATCTGTCCTCAATTGACCATAAAGAATATGGTTCTAATCATTGAGGATGTTTCCAAGTGAATGTTGTGGATCTTGCATAACAGTGCGGTGCCTGCGTGTTTTTTTTTATTGATATTGTTGCATGATTGAAATAGACATGGATTAAATCGATGCCTACATGATGAAGGATGGGGAAAACATTTATTTCATATGGTATTTTCTAGAGATGTTGTTGCACATTGTGTCAAGTTCATCTCTAGCCAAGATCGAATCATGAAGGGCAATGTGGGCTCAAGAAACCATTGGCGAACATGACCAACTAGGAGGGTTCTCTAGAGCATATGGATTATATTGTATACCGTGAAGATATCTAGTGCTCATGAATTTAAGCTAAAACATATTTTATATGTCAAATTTTCATGGTTCAAATCTCATAAACTCTTACTAGCCAAAAACAACCCCTTTGAGGTAGGATATTTTCTATATCAATAGGTCATGTGTTTTGTTTCTTTTAGGATTAATGAAACAAAATTCCAAGGATTAGTAATGGCATGGTGAAGTTCTTTAAATTTCTTGTATCTCTATTGTTTATCTCAATCTTGGGATCCATCCTGTGGCTAATGATGAGGCACAAGGAAAAGTGAGAGAAGTTCCTGGCTAGATCGGTTGTAATTCTTGGTATTTTTCAAAATTCTAGTTTCTCTTTTTGGATTCATAAGGGTGGAAAACTTAGTGTCAAATAAGGGATATAAATAGTTTCATTTTTGGTACTACTCACACTGGTTGTAAATGCACGTCCAAAATCATGATTTTCTTAATACTTAGAGAATGAAGCATGAGAAGTCATTGGAGAAGTGAAAATAGGGTAGATACAAGCATGGATTTATTTTTCATCAATCCTAATAAGGAAGTTTGATCTGGAGCATGGATATAGAAGATGGGAATATATGTTGTTATTTTAGATCAACTAAGTGGTAGGTGGTTGTAGTTTGTCGATGGTGTGGTGATTTTCTTGTAGAAATTATTGTTGGCATTAATTCCTATATGCTAGAAACTATAGTGAAATTCCAATGTGTCACTTTGTTTGAGATCCCAAGCCACTATAAAAGTGTGATGAGTTCAGATATTGGTGGATTTGATTTGAGCTAAGTGACAACCTTCTAGCATGCCAGTGGAAAATATGTTTCGTTCTTAACAGTGGTTCAGGTAGTGTGGAAGCTAGAAAAATATCACAATGATTAACGTGAAGCATATGTGGAATCACATGGAATTAGAGTGGATAAATAGTGGAAGCACACAAAGGATTGAATCTAAATAAGTACTTAGTTAAGGATTTTTTGATTCTGTTCCTTGTATTTTGCGTAGGAGCGATGCTGGCAATGAAATGGGTTGATGTTTCATAGTATCACATGCTTGGGAATATAATTGTACTTATTTTTATGGAGTTGTATGTTATCACATGTAAATGGGAATATGGATATAAGACCTATTTATGCATGCTTATTGTTGGTTTAAAGTATACATGTAGACCTAGGTGATAAGGGGCATGTTGTATTCCTGATTACCTAGTAAATAAACATTGAAGGGGATAGGTGAATATCCCAAGTCAAGTTAAAAGTGGGGAATGTTTATTTAATATTGACTTCGTCATAAAGTAGATAATATAACCTTGGCACACTTATTTATGGATTTACAATGGGTGGTTTACGGGTCCATGGTATTTGGTACCCATTGTGTTTTCCATCGTATTTGATCTGATGAAGGCTACTTAAAGGATTGAACAAGTGTATTGTAATATGCCTCAAGCGGCGTGGTGTTTTTATAGCTTGGATAATGTCAATAAAGATATATATCTTGAGTGATGGTTTTTCCCAGTTAAGGTTTTCTAGGGAAAGTATTCACTTTATGTGATTTTTGGTAGTTTTATGAGCATGCAATAATATAGATCACAACAATTGGAGGGGAAAAAAAACATACGTCTATATATTAAAGTAAAATAAAGTACAACATAGCCTATGTTAATTTGAGACTATTGAGGTACCTTCCAACTCCAATTTCTTTGAGAGTTCCTTATTTCTCTCTCAAATGTGTCATTGCCAATATGAAGAAAATAAAAAGGATGTATCTCTCTAGCTATATTTTGGAAACATAAGGCTATCATAATTTGAGTTCTATACCCCTTGATTTTTGCTTCTTTTATAGAATGATGAAGGAGTTTTAGAGATAGTTTCAAATATTGGAATTTGATGAATAATAGGTCATACACAAGTTCCAAGGTTTGTTATAGATAATATCCTATCTATCCCAAGTTGATCTCCATGCAAATCCTCAAATACAAAAGTTTCTAAGTGTGATCTCATGTTGCACAAGAGAAATAAATGACTGGTCTCACCTTGCATGAGGACAAGAAGCAATTGGTTTCTCTTATAGATAGGAAAATAATGACCATGATAAAAAAAAAGGATTGTGAAAATGACATGTAATGACATAGGATTCATAGGGATGATTTTCGGGGCTAAATTTCCCTCATGGGCTAATTTTCCATGGATTTTCCCCAAAAAAGATTCGCTATTCTAAAAATGATTCACCCAAATTCTAAAGGATAAAATTATTTTACCTTAGAAATTGCCAAAATTTTATACAAACTATATAAAATCCTTAGAAATTTGAATATTTTTACAAAAATATCGCCAAACTTTTATAGTTAGCATATGAAGGATTAGTAAGATT
>ML778986.1:189119-234085 GCA_009831015.1 Picea engelmannii
CATGCATTGTGTTTTGGAGGTTCAGACACTTTTCTACAGGGATATGTTGATTCAGATATGGCAGGTGATAAAGATAGCAGGAGGAGCACCACAGGGTATGTTTTTACTATAGGTGGAACAATAGTAAGTTGGATTTTGAAACTTCAAAAGGTTGTTTCACTTTCAACAACAGAGGCAGAGTATGTTTTTTCTACAGAGGATAGTAAAGAGATGACTTGGTTACAAAGGTTTATGGAGGAATTGGGAAAGAAGCAAGAGAATAGCAGGTTGTACTGTGACAGTCAGAGTGCCATTCACCTTGCAAAGAACTCATCCTTCCATTCGAATACTAAGCATATACAGTTGAGGTACCACTTCATATGATCCACCTTGGAAGATGGACAATTGAAGCTAGAAAAGATACACACTAGCCAAAATCCTGTAGACATGTTAACAAAGGGAGTAACCAGGGAGAAACTGAGTTCTTTCTCAGTTTTAGTTGGTATTCAAGAATGAAGATGAAGATGAGAAATTTTCCAGGTCCAAGAAGGTTTAGAGTCCAACATATAGAGTAGCGGTGGAGTTGTTGAGATCAGTCTCCAAGTGGGAGATTGTTGGTTGTGGAGCTTGATTATCTTCCTGATTTAGAGGTCTTTTACTTTCAGCCGTGTTTATACCCCATGAAGTATTTACACCCCAGAAGTATGTACACTCTTCCACGCGGGGGAGTGCAGAGGGGGGGGTACCCCCTCTACGGGGTCTGGGGGGGCTATCCCCCCGGTTGGGTGGTCTGGGGGCAAGTGGGCCCCCAGCGGGGGTTCGGGGCCGAAGCCCCCGAAGCAAAAATTTCCTTGTAAAAATATATTGTAATTTCATTGTAAATATGGACCGTTCATTATAAGGTCGTGGATCTAACGATAGAGATTATGTTAGGGTTTTTTGCCCTAGAATGCAACCCTCTTTTATGAGGGAAATGTATTGCGGCTATGTAGGTTGGCAAGTATTGTATTCTGAGAGAGGAGACTATGAGAGAAAGAAGAGGAAGTTACAGTGGGTTTTGATGTAGGTTGTATCCCTTCATTTTGTTGGATAATAATAAAGAAAGGACCTGGCAATTTCTCTGGTGGACGTAGCCCACACTGGGCGAACCACGTAAATCTGTGTCTCTCTTGTATTGTGTATATTCTGTGTTTTATTTCTGCATTTTTTTTATTTTATTGCTCCGCGGTCCTGTTTTTCTAACATCAGGGTGAGTACATAGAGAAGGTGTTGGAGACATTTAGAATGAAGAATGCAAAAACAATTAGTATTCCTTTGGAAAACCATTTAAAATTAACGAAGGAAATGTGTCCGAAGACATAGGAGGAGATAGAATACATGTCCAGGGCCCCTTATTCATCAACATTTGACAGCTTGATGTATGAAATGGTTTATACAAGAGCATATATTGCACATGAAGTGGGAGTTGTGAGAAGGTATATGAACAATCCATGTAAAGAACATTGGGAGGAAGTAAAGTGGATTCTCAAGTATTTAAGAGGTGCTGCTACTCATGCATTATGTTTTGGAGGTTGAAAGAATATTGTATAGTTATATGTTGATTCAAATATGGTAGGTGATAAAGATAGCAAGAGGAGCACCAAAAGGTATTTTGTTACTATAGGTGGAACAATAGTAAGTTGGATTTCAAACTACAAAAGGTTGTTGCACTTTAAACAACAAAGGCAAAGCATGTTGTTGCTATAGAGGCTAGTAAATATATGATTTGGTTATAGAGTTTTATGGAGGAAATGGGGAAGAAGCAGGAGAATAGCAGGTTGTACTTTGACAATTAGAGTGCCATTAATATTGAATATAAATGTCCATCTTCCAATACGGTTCGTATTGGAAGATGGACATTTGAGGTTGGAAAAGATACACACTAGCCAGAATCCTGCAACCATATTAACTAAGGGAGTAACTAGGGAGAAACTGAGTTCCTTCTTAGTTTCAATTAGTTTTCAAGAATGAAGGTGAATATGAGAAATTTTCCAAGTCCAAGAAGGATCATAGTCCAGCAGATACAACAACGGTGGATGTATTGAGATCAGTCTCCAAGTGGGAGATTATTGGTTGTGGAGACTGATTATCTTCCTGATTTAGAGGTATTTGTTTTCATCCATTTTTATACCCCATGAAGACTTTTCACCCCAGAAGAATGTACACTCCTCCATGTGGGGGAGTGAAAGGGGGGGTTACCCCCCCTGCAGGGTCCACGGACAAGCGGCCCCCCGGAGGAAAAATTACCTTGTAAATGTATATTGTAATTTCATAGTAAATTGGGACTGTTCATTATAAGGTCATAGATCTTACGGTAGAAGTTATGTTAGGGTTTTTTTCCCTAGATGGAAACCCTATTTTATGAGGGAAATGAATAGTGGCTATGTATCATTGTGAAGATTGTATTCTGAGTGAGGAGACTATGAGAAAAAGAAGAGGAAGTTACAACAGGTGTGTTGTAGGTTGTATCCCTTCATTTGCTAGATAATAATAAAGAAATTACCTGACAATTTATCTGGTTGACGTAGCCCACATTGGGTGAACCACGTATATCTGTGTCTCTATTGTATTGTGTATTTTCTGTGTTTTATTTCCACATTTGTTTTATTTTATTTCTTTGCGATCCTTATTTTCTAACACTTATCTTTGAGGGTGTCCACGACCTGTGTTGTAGCGTGATCCTTCAATACTTTTATCCCTTATATGTGTGGCTATTCCATCCTGGATTTTTCCATTTCCATCCTGTTATCTTTTTTCTTCTTGCTCTTATAGGGGATCCAACTGAGCTTTTCGTGCTTGTTTGTCCTCTTGTGTGGGTTTTACCTCTGCTTATAGATTTTTCATCTCCTACACGACCCTTAGTCTCAGGGATATGGCCATTGTCTTCTGCCTATTATTTAGGTCCTGAACTGCAACGTTCAACGTTTCTTCTCTCTACTCTAGCTTTTGGATCTAGTCATCCTCTGCTAGACTTGTCTAAAGTTGCGTAGTCCTTTCATAAAGTTATGTTATCTACTTAACTTCTAGTGCAATGTACTTTGTTTATTCCATAGCTTTATTCTCTCTTTCTGTTAATATCTCTGTCAGTGTGGTTGGTGTTATCTTCACCACCAATTATCTTATCTCTTTCTTGTACTTGTTGTTGGCATAGGGGAAGAACTAGGGTTCAACGCTTCAATAACACACCAACAAAACCCTAACTATCAGCCCTTTCGGCAACACCTGGAAAGCAGGCGAAGTCTCACCCGAGGTAGAGGCATGGGGGGTTACAGGACTCAGGTGTATGTAACCAATATGGGACAAAGATCTATGATTAAAATTACGTCATAGGGTACTTAAGACCAACATGCATTAGTTTATCATCTTTATTCACATCGTAGAACAAACCCTAAGAATTGATCGGTCCAGTAATACTGAAAAAAATACACATCGCACTTAGGAACATAAAGTAGATCTAGCACATTCACATAAATAAATCACTAAGCATTCATAGATCTATATATCATTCATAACCATTAGTTCACTAAGAATATTTACATCATAAATATCATAACACAAAGAAAACCATCAACAAATGATATATGTGGTTCACCCTAGTGTGGGGCTACATCCACCAATGACTTCTTATTCTTTACTAGTCTTCAATATATTACATTCTTCTTCTCTTGTGCACTAAGCCACAGAGCCCAGCTTCACACCAGACAGGTGATCTTCACACTAAGCACCGGATCCACCTTCCGAAAACTAGGTCAAGGCACATAACCAACTCCTCTACTAAGCACAAAGCCTTACATACACAGTCTATTGTTCTAAGAAACACAAAACTACTTGCATTGTTGGAACAGGGGTAGACCCAAGGTTCAACTCTAAAAATGCACCAACAAGCCCTAACTACTGGCCCTTTCGACAACACCCACGAAGCAAATGCAGTCTCACCCGAAGTAGCAATAGGGGGTTGTAGGAAACATGTGTCTACAACCAGAGGAAGTGAAAAATGGATCCAGGGAAAGACACAAAACAACCTAGCTATTCTTTACCACGTGTAAGCTTACTTCGTAGGTTATATCTTAGATCAAGCACAATAATGCAATAAAAGAATAACATAAAACAAAGAACACAACATCAACCATAGATGACAACAAGATATACATGGTTCGCCCTCTCCCTAGGGATATGTCCATAGAACTATGCTTCTTGATATATTAAGATGAAAACATATAGTTCTATCTACGCACTTAACTTGTAGATCTCTATCTCTTTTCTCTTCTTCTCTCCCCTCCCTGTGCACCCAACTATAGGGTTGATCTTCGCACCTAGCTGAAGATCCATGATATAATAATGCTCTCGCATCGCAATGCCTCTCTCGACAACAATAATAAACAACCATTAAACCTCAATTATGAACCTTCTAACATGAACAAACCCATCCCAAATCCTCTAGACCTTTATTTTTACATTACATGGCAACCGTCTAGGTGTCAAAACCCTAGATCCAAAACCCTAGGTATCTAAAAACCTAGGTCAACTTGACCCACATTTTTAGGGCTTCGCCAGCCTGTATTTCCATCTACTCTGGGAGGTGGTCCAAATCACTCATTGACATCTTCTTGCACTTGTTGAGTTGTCCATGATCCATATTTCCTTTTTGATCTGTCTTCCTTGGTCTTCTCTTCCAACGGCTAGATTTTCCTTCCTTTTCTCCTTCTTTTCTGCTTCTTTGACCAGTTCAAACCATTCTCAGTAAATATGCCTTCAACGTAGTTCGTACTTTGCCTTTATTCCTTACTCTTCGCTTTCTTCCATAACCAAGGGCCAACAGGCCCCAACACTCGCCTGTGACTCATCCCAAGTCACTGCAAGTCTGAACCTTCTTTTTCACTTCGAGTTTAGACTGTGTGGAGCAGCCTGTGATTTTTTCTCTATCCCTCCCTTCTTGTGCAAACTATATTTTATGTGTCTGGTACCCAGTTTCAACTACACCTGGTACCTAGACCCTTCTTCTTCTTCTTTTACTGAGAGCTATGAGGAAACTAGTTGTCATAATACAATTTCAATCGGCTCCCATTTACCAAACCTTCTTTCCATTCTCCATTCAGAGTCTTCAACTATGTAGATCCTCCTTCTGTAACATAGGGAACCTCATATGGCCCAAACCAACATGTCCAAAACTTCCCTAGATGCTTCATGAACCTGTTGTCATATACCAGCACCAAATCTCCTTGTTTGAATTATTTCCTCTTGATATGCCTGTCATGGTAGGCCTTCTCTCATTCCTTCTGTACCTGTTGATGAGATCCTACATTAAACCTGTCTTCTTCTATTTCTACCAACTGTGCAAGCCTGTCTTGTACAATTCGTGTGTCATCCATATCTATAAATGTTGCACCTCTCAGACTAGGAACTAGATATTTCATAGGGACCATTGCTTCTAGACCATAAACTAACGTAAAAGGAGTCTGCATTTTCAGCTTCTTGCAAGTGGTTCGATATGCCCATAGTACTAATGGCACTCTCAAATACAAATCATCTATGTTCAAACTGCAAATATTCATCAGCGTTGTCTCCAAGATCTTATTGAAATCTTCGACTGTACCATTCACCTGTGGGTGGTATGGCATACTCTTCTGATGATGAACTTCAAATTCCTGAGTTAAGGATTCAATAGTATTATTAATAAAATGAGTACTTTGATCTCTCATCAGGATCTTTGGGCATACAAACCTTGTTATGGTATCCTCAAATATGAACTACGCAGCTGCAGTTTCACTACAGTCCCTAACTTCTCTTTCTTTTTCCCATTTGGTCAAATACCTTGTCGCAGTGATAATGTATCTCTCTCCTGTGTGCTTTCTTGGTGGGTTAATAGGTCTCAAAAAATCAATGGTCAATTTCTCAAATGATGTAAAGTTAGCTGAGGTGCAAAAGGCATCTCATCTCTTCTAGAAGGTTTTCCAAATCTTTGGCATACATCGCAGGCATGGAGGATTTTAGGGGCTAAATTTCGCTCATGGGATAATTTTCCATGGTTTTTCCAAAAATGAGATTTGTTATTTTAAAAATTATTTACCCAAATTCTATACGATAAAATATTTTACCTTAAAAATAGCCAAAATTTTATAAAAACTAAATAAAATCCTTAGAAATTTGAATATTTTTATAAAAATATCACCAAACATTTATAGTTGGCATATGAAGGATTAGTAAGATTCGCCAAGGTTTCTACATTTAAAAATAAATTTCCATCCTTAAAATCATCCCTGATCATAGGCTCTGTAGTAATCCTTAGCATCGTTTTGTAAAGTGGGTCACCAGAGCCCAGCTCTAAGAATCTTCTGCATTGTTTCTTTCCGAGCACAATTTCCTCCTACAATGCCTTCATGTGTTTCTTCCAAAATCAATGCTTTTTCTACCTACATAACGCATCTCCTCAATATCTCATCGGGTCCCATATTATATAGTTGTCTAGCTATAAGTGAAAAATATGTAGCACAAACTACCAGTTGTTTCCTCTAAATGATTGTGTGTTCACGAGGTGCCATTCCTGTAGATAGGTACTAAACTATCTTGGAGAAGTGATCATCAAACTTTCTGATGGCCAACAATTGTGCATCTAGTAGTGTATCCTCCAAACTAGTAGGTTCCTCTCCATGTTCTAACCTAGACAAGTGGTTAGGTCCCTTGTTCATTCTCCCTGGATTTACCACAATCTCAAAATCATATTCCTGGAATAACAGTAGCCACCTGCATATTCTTCCTCCCAACACTGGCTTGTTGATTAATTATTTCAACGCATAATGATCAGTGAACATATTAAAATTTCCTCCCAACAAGTAGTGTCAAAACTTCTACAACGCATACACCATATCTAATCCTTCTCTTTCAATGGTAGTGTAGTTTATTTTAGATGTAGATAGCTTCCTTCCAGCAAAGGCTAGTGGGTGGTCAATATCTCCTTCTCCTGGTTGGGATAACATTGCTCCTAATGCAATGGTCAAAACATCGATATGGACGTGGAATTCCTTACTCCAATCTGGGAAAACCATAATATGCGCAATAACCATTTTCTACTTCAGTGTGTCGAAGCTCTGCTAGAATTCCTCTGACCATTGAAACTGACAATATTTCTTGAAAATATTTTCCATTGGTGTTGTTATCTGTGCATAGCCCTTAATGAAATTTATGTAGTATCCAATATGTCCCAATGCAGTGTGCATTTTTCTAACTGAAGTAGGGGGAGGTATATCAACAATGATGGAAATCTTAGAAGGATCTACCAATAGTCCCTGCTTACACACAATATGCCCTAGCAACACTCCAAAGGGTGAAAAGACAATACATTTTGTTAGATTTAGGGAAATCTGAAATTTCCTACATTTATCTAACATTAGTCTTAAACATTCAATATAATTTTTCAATAAGCTAAAAACAGTCCAAACATCAAAATATGCTTCCAAACATTTATGTAAAAATTCCTTGAATGCTTCGACCACCACCTTGGAAAAGATGGTTGGTGCATTCTTCAATCCAAAAGGCATCACTGTGTACTGGAAAGAACCCCATTCTATTGCAAATGTGGTTTTATGGTGATCTTCCTTAGCAATCTTGATCTGGTGATAACCTAAAAATCCATATGTGAAGGAGTAAACTTCCTGTCCTCCTACATTATCTAACACTTCATCAGTGGATGGTGTAGGGAATGGATCATGTAAACATGCATCATTCAGTTTCCTCAAGTCTACACAGATTCTGATCTCTCTTGACTTCTTATTCTAGACCACCATAGGGATAATCCACTATGATTCTTCAACAAGTTCTATGATTCCTGCTTCCATCATTCTATCTAGTTCAATCCTAACTTTCTTCTTATACTTGGGATTTAGTTTGTAGGGTCTCTCCTTGAATCACCTTGCATCTGGTTTCAAGGGGGTCTTCATTTCTTCCACGGGCCCTTTAATTCCCTTCATTTCTATGAACTTGGCTGGAAACAAGTCCTGATACTCATGTAGTAATTTTGTAATCTTATCAATAGTGGCATCATCCCAGTAATCTCCAACGTTGGCCAACTTAGGTGTTTGATCTATTCCAATATTAACTTTATTGATTTTAATTGGTTGTCCAATGAAAGGTAGTTCGACCCCTAGCCCTTCTATGTCTCTTCATCCTTCATTTTCTGCGATGTTCACATTCCTAGGATCATCATCTTCATCAACACTGATATTCTAACAACCTTGTAATTTCTGAAGAGGGGCAATCCATTCATCTTCATCTTGATCCAAAGGAAGGTTAGGTGCCTCCTCAAAGACTTTCTATCTTACGACTTGTACATTCTGATCTACTGTGAGGTACTGACTTTCAAATAAAAATGTAGCTACAAATTTCTGAGTGATGTTGGGCCTCAGAAATGTCACATTTATATCCTCTTTTTCCTTCACTATTCCTTACATTTCATCATCCCATTAACCTTCCATCATACCATGTCCATAATGATACTCGAGTTTCTCCTTATTATTTTCCATTGTATTCATTTTAGTATTATAAGTGAATTTGTGATTAAATATTAGAAAAATAACATATTTTCATTATATATCAAGGTTGGATGAGTTTGATGATGTGTGCAGGAATATGTGAAGATTTTAACAAAGTCAAATATTACCACCTAGCCTCAAATTCGAATTTCATCTTCAAGCTTTGAAGATTTGAAGAATATTTGGGACAATCATTCAAGCATATTCAAAGGAGAAGATCATGGAAGATTTGGATGTCATATCTTATCTAAGATATGTGAGAGATGTGTGGAGGATTTGGAGGGTTCATATCTTCTAATAATAGGAAAGTAGTTGAGAATGGTTGAGAGAATAGTGGATCTGTAATTATGACACTCTTCAAGACTCTCATGTATATAAGAGATTGTTCTCTTTTCATGAGGGGGATCATGTTATTCATAGGAGATTAGCTTGGAGAGTTAGAGATCATGCAATTCATAATTTAGTCTTGTAATGAGGAGAAGGGGA
Source organism: Picea engelmannii (assembly GCA_009831015.1). Classification (NCBI taxonomy): domain Eukaryota; kingdom Viridiplantae; phylum Streptophyta; class Pinopsida; order Pinales; family Pinaceae; genus Picea; species Picea engelmannii. The sequence continues at coordinate 198,149 of ML778986.1, forward strand.
TTCTTAGAGTTGATTCTTAGCTTTGTTATTCTTTCATGATTTGTCATTTGACTCTTGTAATATAATTCGAGATTGATGTATTGTGTGAGCTCACATATGTCTTTTGGTCATTCAACTCTTCACATGTTGTATTGCTTTCCTAGATTAATTTCCTACTTTCCTAGTTAGTCTTTCAATGCTTTCCTAGAATAATTTCATTTCAGAAATTTAGATTAGATTACTTCTACTTTATTCCTACATATATAGTGTGTGTGCTTCGTAATCCTACGAACCTTGGATTGACAAATTAAATAGTTGGGCAAGTACTACAACATAACTAAACGACCATATTTCTACCTAACATTTTGGCGCCGTTGTTGGGGAAGCACAATGGATTGAGGTTTATTTTGATTCATCATGCTCCTAACTCCAAGGTGACATATGGGTAAGGACATGTAGGGAGTGTTTCAATTTCTGTAATTTCAATTCTAGTAATTTCAATTTCCACAATTTCAATTTTTGCAACTGTGAAGAGGTTTTCATGTGTTTCAGCAAGTATGATTTTCAGTTTTTTTATTTTGATTTGGGTACTATAAGAACCCCTTTTGCAATATGGTTTAACTATGAGTGTCATCTTGGAACAACTCACTCAGATCCTTGCGAAAGTCGGGATCTCCTCTTCTCACAAAGAAGAGATATTGACAGTAGCCAGGAGCTTAAATGCTCCTCCAGAAACAAACAAGGAATCAACATATGAGGAACTTGAGGAGGACAATGAGGAGTTGCAGCGAGATCCGAGCGAGGAAAAATGCACCTATGAAAGCATTATCGAGCAATGGTTCCAGGTATGTTCTCGATTAGCTCCATTTTTTTATTTTTATTTAGAAATTTTGCAGTCACAACAACTAGATTCAGTCACTCTCGAATATTTCCATTATTCATTTGAAAAATTACCATTGAACATATTATTGTTACTATTGCGTGCTTGGCTCCACTGGAAATTTGCCTACATGTAACTAATTTCTAATTCCATTTAGCATAGAGTAGGTAGGTTTTAATTTTCAGTTTTTGTTTTACCTAAAATAAGTCTACTCTCCTCCACGCTTCGTGCGATCACGAGGATCAGAAAATAGGAATGATTTTGAGTTCAGGAATGAATGTCTTTGCGTCCATCCTTTGAGCTACAAATAAACACAGTAAAAAATAAATAAAAAATTGTAGACGAATAAAACACAACGAAAATTTTACATGTTGTTACAGCGAAAATGTTCGATGTTACAACATGCTGATACATAATTTTTTTTTATGATGTTACAACACACTGTTATAGCATGTTGATACAACATACTGATACATGATGCTGATATAGCAAAAATTGTACATGCTGGTACAACAACATTTTACATGTTGTTACAATGAAATTTTATTGTAACAGTGATTGAATAAATTTGCATATCTGCAAACAATAAAACATTAGACGAAAAAAACAAAACCAAAATTTTTCTATGCTGAAACAGTGAAATTTTTACATGCTGAGACAGTTGCTGAAATAGTGAAATTTTTACATGCTGAGACAGATGCTAAAACAATGAAATTTTACATGTTGTTACAACAAAAATCTTACATGCTGTTACAACGAATTTTTTACATGTTGTTACAACGATTTTTTTTTTACATGTTGTTACAACAAAATTCTACATGCCGATACAGTAAAATTTTACTTACTGAAACAATGACATTTTTGTTGTAACAATGATTGAATAAATTTGCATATCTTGGTTTGAGTTGCCGCACCACCCCTTGAATTACAACCTGCAAAACAAACAAATGAATCAATCCTATCATTATTCTTCTCCTGCATCCATGTTAGCAAGAAAATGAATTCAATGATTTACTGCTCCACCTTCTCATCTCCAATGAATCAACATTCGAGCTTGAATTCTGTTTGTATCTTTTCAATAATAGGAAACCTCAAAATTTCTCTCCATAATTTTAGAATTTGATTTGGGCTTCATATCTATAATTGGAATATGTTTTTAATGGAGAAATATGGGCCAAAATCTTAACGACGTCATTATTTCAACTGCCTATATCTTCGTAGTTTAGTTGTCGATAGTCCACGAATTCTTTCAAATTGAATCAAAACCAATTGCTTAAAAAAAGATGATTAGTTGGGTTGCCTATTATTGGAAACTCTGTTTTATTCATTTGATCCAATGAATCATCCTATATTAATAAACAACCAGTACGTATCCCTCCAATCATGCTTCAATATGATTGTATCTACTTTCAGATTTGAAATTAATCGGTTGTTTGTTGTTTTACATGATGTGGCATCTGGGAGAGAATGGAATAAAATCGTCCTATTCTTCTATTAATCCATACAACTCGGATAAAAATCTCAATGTTTCCATCTTTGGATTTGAAGAAATCAACACGCTTGGATTTACATATGGATGCGTAGCTCACACATGCAATGAACATATAAAATTTTCCGTCAATTAATGTCATTTTGCAGACAGTCATCTTCGGCTGCAATTTGTACACAAACCATGATGAATTTCAAAAATACCAGACACAAGTTTTGTGCATAAGGGTCTCATTTAGCTGAATCGTGGGAGTTTTTGAAAAAATTTCCTGGCTTGAGAGCAGTTTTGATTTTTCGGACCGTGAAGAAGGAAGATTTCGAGATGGTCAGTTTTCCAATATGGCAGATACACAGTCAAACTCTTGCTCAGGTCTAGGTAACTATATTTTTCATGCTCTCTTTGGGCCAGTTCTATTTCTATTAAATTTTAATTCCCTTTCGATTGCATGCTCTTACTTCAGGATGTTTGATGGACATGGAGAAATTGGAACACAGTGCTTGCAGTTTATAAAGAGTCATTGATATAGTTGCTAAATCCATAGATCCTTGTGATGCTTGTGCTGAATTTGTTGTTGAATCATACCAGATCTGATCGAAGTGTGAGATTCACACTAATAACATTACCATTACTTTTGTATAAAGTAATGGTTTGCAAAACTCTGGTATATTTTTCCAATCAGCAAAGGAGAAAATGGTTATACAATCATAATCACAATATTCATTTGGATTCTTTGTTTTTTACTTTTGAGAATAATAGAAAACTTGGTTTCAATTAAACAATAAAAATTATAAAAACATGGAAAGACACAAAAACATTATAAAAATCAAAATTTGCAAATGGACATTCTAAAAATTCTTGAGTTGTTTTCATGATTTATGTTTTTCTGAGTCATTGTTACAACAATCAAATAAAAACGCAATTTATTTCTTTGAGTTTCTCGTATTCGTACTTATTCTTGTCTTACGATTCTTCATGAAACAATCAATGACAAACCACGAGCACAACAAAAAATGGTATAAACATGTATTGTTATTTAATTTGCTGCATTTACACTTATTTTTGCATGATCTGTTTTTCAAAAGTCTCACAATTTTTATGCAGGAATTTGTACTAAGATTTTCAGGTTCACAGCCGAGCACATCCCACGCTGCAGTGATTTTCATGAATCACAACATTCTTCAAAGAATACATCCTTTGCAGGAGTTGTTACCCATCAGAGACATCATGACATTTCATGATGCACAACAACATTTTGTTGTTTTACACAGAAATATTTTGCTGATACACAACAACATTTTGCTGCTACACAGAAACTTTTTGCACATCTTGATGTTTGTTGTTACACAATGACCATGTTGATACACTATCTCTTCCACATTTTGACAAATTTCATGCTGTGACACTATCCCATTTCTCCTTCAAACCTGGTTAATCATCTTGGTGTTGAAGCCATCTTCCATTTCCTTAACTTTCATGAATTCACACACGCCTATTTTTCTGAGTTGCATACATTCCTTTATCTTTTTTACTTCTTTTTCCTTTCCAGTTTTCCTTCTGAATAAAACAAACCCCTTTCCATGATTACATTTCCTTTCCATAAACCTTGTTGCTATTGAGATCTTTACATCTATAGTCCTACCAATCTTTTTATAAACTCACGTTGACTGATGTGGGATTCCTTAAGGCCCACCATTCAATAGTCTTGCCCCATCAAACTCAACACATTATCTGGGACATAGACTAGAGTTCATTTTGAGTACCTAGAGTCTTGCATGCCTTAATGGCAAGTTCTCTCACTGACGATCATGGGAATACATCAATGTCCCTTGATCATCAGATCTTACAACTAGCTCGACAAAAGCCAATCTATTCTCACTTTGCAAGATGTACTCAGGTACCTTGACACTCATTGTCATCATTGGTGAGTTTGTCTCGCATTGGTTAATGGAATTCATCAATGGCCAGTAATCTAATGATTTTTCTTCATTCTCGACATCGACACATTCATTCGCATGATGAGAATTGTACCATCAGTTTTGTAGCAGGTGAAGACTATACACTTTTTCATGATCCCCTCAGCAGTTGCAATAGTTTGATTTTAGATCTATGAGAGTATCATGGTTCTATATTCTCTTCCTTCCACATTTCTCGTGATTCAACAATAACAGTTCAGATTCCTTCATTTCCCATGATCCAGTTATAGCAACAACAACATTAGTAGTTTCATTTTTCTGATCTTGCAACAGTGACACCTTCTTGATATTCTTTGCTCCAACAGTTACAACAGTTGCAACTACAACGTCGGTCACATTTTCCTGATCCAGCAGCTGCAACAACTACATTTACTTTTTGGGTAAGTGGAGGTATGTTCTTTTTCTAAGCTTTAATCACACAATTTCTTATATGCCGACTTGAATATTTTGGAAAATTTCCTTGCCATGCTCTCTTTCCTTCCATGACCTACACTAAGTTGCATGAGGGCATGCAACTGATTCATTTGAGGGGGGGGGGACTCTTTCACCACATATTCATTACCATTATTCCATTTTACCATCTCATCATTCCATTTATGATTCACTAACATTTCTTTTTCAATGAACACTTTGTTGCATTTCGATTGATACACATATTGTCATGATTCATAAAGATAAAGAAAAGGCTTTCTTATACACAATGATGCTTTCTTATGCACATTGATAGCTTATTATTTCCATTGAGTATATGGCTAAATTATTGCAGCAAGAAAATAAATAAGTGAAATGAATGTTGTTAACACAAGAACCAACATCTTTTGTATTCATGGTTGTCACACAAGAACCAACATCTTTTGTATTCATGGTTGTCACACAAGAACCAACCATAAGAAAATTTCACATACTATTACATATATTTCACATGTTGTTACACATATATTACATGCTGTTACACATGTATTTTACATGTTGCTACTCCTGTATTTCAAATCCTGGAAATATTCATTGTTAAAAGGAAATAATCAATCAAAGCCATAGTTTAAATGCCAAAAGTTCTTAAGAAGATACATGCATGGTTGCATGAGGACATGCAACAAGTTGAGTTGAGGGGCATGTTGGGCCTCAGAAATGTCACATTTATATCCTCTTTTTCCTTCACTATTCCTTACATTTCATCGCCCATTAACCTTCCATCATACCATTTCCATAATGATACTTGGGTTTCTCCTTATTATTTTCCATTGTATTCATTTAAGTATTATAAGTGAATTTGTGATTAAATATTAGAAAAATAACATATTTTCATTATATATCAAGGTTGGATGAGTTTGATGATGTGTACAGGCATATGTGAAGATTTTAACAAAGTCAAATATTACCACCTAGCCTCAAATTCGAATTTCATCTTCAAGCTTTGAACATTTGAAGAATATTTGGGACAATCATTCAAGCATATTCAAAGGAGAAGATCATGGAATATTTGGATGGAATATCTTATCTAAGATATGTGAGAGATGTGTGGAGGATTTGAAGGGATCATATCTTCTAATAATAGGAAAGTAGTTGAGAATGGTTGAGAGAATAGTGGATCTATAATTATGACACTCTTCAAGACTCTCATGTATATAAGAGAATGTTCTCTCTTCATGAGGGGGATCAAGTTATTCATAGGAGATTAGCTTGGAGAGTTAGAGATCATGTAATTCATAATTTAGTCTTGTAACGAGGAGAAGGGGATTCTTAGCTTTGATTCTTAGTTTTGTTATTCTTTCATGCTTTGTCATTTGACTCTTGTAATATAATTTGAGATTGATGTATTGTGTGAGCTCACATATGTCTTTTCATCATTCAATGCTTCACATGTTGTATTGTTTTCCTAGATTAATTTCCTGCTTTCCTAGTTATTCTTTCAATGCTTTCCTAGAATAATTTCATTTCAACAATTTAGATTAGATTACTTATACTTTAGTCCTGCATATACAGTGTGTGTGCTTCATAATCCTACGAACCTGGGATTGAGAAATTAAATAGTTGGGAAAGTACTAAAACGGAATTAAACGACCATATTTCCGCCTAACAAGTGATATCGTACCAATCTGAAGTGGTGAGGTGCAGTTCTGCTTGAAGATACCAATTGATGGGCATAGTATCTGAAGTGTTAATGAAATTGTGCACCCACTGTTCTTGAGGGATGTTTCTCCAGGACTTCTCACAACTTCGCACATGGTCATTCAGACAACTCTGACCTGTGTATCGGACTTCTCACCCTTTGTCTTGTTCTAAAAAGCGCACTATCATCAAAGTGCGACATTGTACCCACTCTGTGATGTTGTTCTTGTGTGTCCCCTACCATCTTTCTGGCGTTTCTTTCAAGGCTTCATTTAGGGCCAAAAACCTCTATTGTGTTGGTACAAATTCTTCAAATTCCAATAAGAATTTTTCTAAATGATTTAAACCATCAAATGTGGGCAAGTTACTTACTTTCGTGCCAATCTAGTGAACTTCCCTGGTCAATCTGGCACATCTCCATGCAGAAAATTCATACATTTTGTTCTTCCAATTCTCCAGTGCTTCTTTTGAGTTTGATGAGCATGTGCTTTCAATTCACCAACTCAAATTCCCATCTATTGTACGATTAATGTAATCACGTTATCTTGCTATCAATTTATATATATTCTCTAGCTTGTATGCACGTTCTTATTCTCTGATGGCTTCTATATATCTGTGACCTTCATCAGGATCAATAGGTTCAATGACCCTAAAGCCATAACCTTCAAATGTCATTCTTCTTTTCTTTAAGCCAACAACAATGGAATTTTTTAAATCCCAATCAATTCCTAACAACATAGGATAAGGACAACTATCATCAACTATCTCAATTACTTTGAAGTCTACAAACGTTCTTACCTCGTCAATGTCCACAGGGACATGATCTAGTCTTCCAAAGGGGCTTACTACCTACTGATTATCCATCTTGAGCATGATAGGGGAGTAAATCAACTTAGTTTTTCCCATCAATGCCCATGTCTTCTTCGTCATAACGTTGACTTTTGATCCCAGGTCAAGGACCACATAATCTATGTCATAGTCCCCAATATGAGCATTAATGTGTAGTTCCTTTTTTGTCCTTCTCTTTTTGGATACTTGATGTACTTCTCTATTCAACAACAGATCTACCTTCCCTAGCTCATATTTTCTGATTAAGTGTTGTAGTTCTTGTATGACTCTTTCATCCTTAATCAACTCAATAAATTTATACAAGAAACATAAAAGTTTTCTTACCTCTTTTCCTTCTCTAGGTGATGCAGACTAATCAAATGCCAGAGGCATCCCACATTCTCTCACTTCTAGTTGTGCCTTCAATGAAGAAGCCTATTCTCCTCCAAATTCTCTTCTTTCCTCTTCATATGCCTGCCTCTCCTTCCTTGGATCAAACAACTTTGTCTTCTTTGCAGCTCTTTTGATCCCTAATCCATGTATGGTATTTTCTGGAGTCACCCTATCTTCTCCTATAACAAGCCTCCTCTAGTGATAACAATGACTCTGGGATCCTCTCCATGAGTTTTTGTTGATATTAGTTTTACTTGTTGTTTTCCTTCTCGTCTCTCCCGAAGTTTGGCTAACAATGCTATAAAATCCTTAGTAACATGTTCAAATGAGTTGCAGTAGCTACAAGTGGTACAAGGGTTCTGACAATCTCTTTCCAAATGACTCGGCTGGGCGCAATTATAAAAAATGATCTAACCTTGACCTCGACCCATGCCTCCTCCTCGTCCTCTTCCTCTGAATCCACCACGAGGATTGGAGTTTCCTCTTCTTGGGGAGTTAAAATGCGTAGAATTTCCCTCCTGCTACATCTTTCCTTGAATCATATGTGTATCTCTTGACCTTTCATGCAATAGTTCATAATCCCTACTGTCCTTCTCATCATGCCCCATAGATTTACAAAATGTATAGTAAAGATTTCTAGGTGTCTGGACAATTTTTTTCATGTAATAACATTCACCAGGGCGATGTCTATTTCTACATACCTCGCACCAGGGTAGAGTAACCTGATTCAAAGGGATCAGAGATCCAAAGTCCACATAATCATGAAATAGAGAACAATCCTACGTATCATGGCCTTCTAATTCACATCTGATACACCAAATTTCTTCTCTTTTATCTTTTCCCTTTTCTTTATTCATATCTTCGACCTGCAGAGATAAGCTAGTTAGTTGACTCAAACTTTGGCTCATACTTGATATGGATTATCCCATAGGGGTTGATTCTAGTTTCATGGTGATCTCCAATGCCTCAGCCTATGAAGTGACCTTCTGTTGCATCAAAGGAACTCTAATGTGTGGTAGGAGGGAAACAATGAACCAATCTTTTTTTTTCTCATTTGGGATTTGAAAACTCAAACGGCCTATCAAGGTCTTAAACCTCTGATCAACCTCCCAAATAAGTTCAACTACTCTTTTCTTGATTTCCTTTGGTTCTATAATGCATTGTGACTCCGACTTGGGTTTCTTGAATTCTGCACTCAATGCAGTATTGATATCGTTCAATGTTTTAGGCTGTGCAACCCCTTTAACAAACTTCATATACCAACTCAGTGCGCAGTCTCTCAAGGTAGTACTAAACTGAACTCTTTTAACAAATTCATCACTGTCTTTCTTAATACTCCATACAACATCGCATAAGAACCAGTGTTGATCAAGATCTTCAGATCCATCTCCTCTAAATATAGGTAGCCTCATTTCATCTGCCATAGATCTTCCTAGGTTTCTTGATAGATTATGTACTGAACTGATGGTAACAGTGCTCTAAGTTATCTAGTAACTTTGACTACTCTGGCTACTTAACGCAGCTAAAAAAGCATGAGTAGTAATAGTACTTACTTCAATGATAGGTGCAGTTCATGAAGTCTTTGATTCTTCTCGACGAGGTTTTTCATTCTTCCCTTCCTCTTCCCTAGCGGACTCTGAATGTTCATCGTTCAATAACACTTCTTCTTATCCACTATATAACCCTTTGTCCTATGCTAGTGGCTCATGAGTCTGCTCAAACAGGTTCACCAAAGGAACCTCTCTGAAGTTTCTCCCACTGAGAGTATGTCCAACCTCTATGTCATTGTCACTATCCGAGTTCTTGAACATTAGTTTTTCAATCCGACCAATTTCTGTATCTTCAATATGTTCTTCTCATGCAATAGAATCTTCATCTTCAACTTCAAAAAAGTGTAAAACATTTACTCTAAGTCCTTTAAAGAAATATCTCTCTTCTTGGCTATATGACTCTACTCTGTCAATAGAAAACTTAGTAATATACCCTCCAATGGTGCTATCAAGCCAGTGATATACTACTCTTGACACAACATTATCAACTCTCTTGACCTTCTTGATCATCATCGACATCCAAAACATAAGTGGTCTAGGTATGATCTCAAACTCGGTATCTTCTAATTTGGCTAACCTCTCGTATAGATCCTTACAAATTCCTCCAAAGAAAATCTCGTGTATATCAGTAAATATATACCTTCCCAACAAATCCTCTATACTAAGATTAGGGTTCTTGTTCTGGGCTTCAGTGAAGTCCTTTTCTTGTTCTTCTATCCACTTCTGAATCTTTGTCTTCGATGGAAACCACCTTGACATTCCCTCAAGAATATCTTAGTCCCAGAAACAGAACCATTTGTTGGCACAGGGGTAGACCCAGGGTTCAAATCTAACATCACACCAACAAGCCCTAACTACTGGCCCTTTCAATAACACCTATGGAGTAGATGTCGTCTCACCTGAAGTAGCAATAGGGGTTGCAGGACACAGGTGTCTACAACCAGAGGAAGTGCAAAGTGGATCCAGAGAAACACACACAACAACCTAGCTATTCTTTACCACTCTTAATCTTACTTTGTAGGTTATATCTCAGATCTAGCACAATAATGAAATAACAGAATAACATAAAGAAAAGAACACAACATCAACCATAGAGGACAATAATATATACGTGGTTCACCCTCTCCCTAGGGATACATCCACAAAACTGTGATTCTTGATATAATAAGATGAAAACATACAGTTCTATCTGCACACTTAGCTTGCAAATCTCTCTCTCTTTTCTCTTCTTCTCTCCCCTCCCTACACACCCAGCTGCAGGGTTGATCTTTGCACCCACCTAAAGATCCACAATACAATAATGCTCTTGCACCTCAATGCCTCTCTTGAAAACAATAATCAACAACCATTAACCCTCAATTACGAACCTTATAACATGAACAAACCCATCCCAAGTCCTCTAGACCTTTATTTATACATTACATGGCAAAAATCTAGGTGTCAAAATCCTAGGTCCAAAACACTAGGTATCTAAAAGCCTAGGTCAACTTGACCTGCGTTTTAAGGGCTTTGCTAGCCTGTCTTTCCATCTTCTCTGGGAGGTGCTCCAAAGAACTCATTGACATATTCTTCTGCTTTCTGAGTTATCCACGATCCATCTTTCCTTGTTGATCTGTCTTCCTTGGTCTTCTCTTCCAACGACTATATTTTCCTTCCTTTTCTCTTTCATTTCTACTTCTTTGACCACTTAGACCCATTCTGAGTCAATCTTCCTTCCACGCAGTTCATACTTTTCCTTTCTTACTTACTCTTTGCTTTCTTCCATAACCAAGGGCCAACATGCCTCTTTCACTTAGCTACTTAATTCCCCTTTCTTTTTCCTTTTTCTACATTACATTCTTACACTTATTTATACATTTACAAAAAATCCTAATCATGGGTAAACCCATGGGATGAAATCCCATAAACCCTAATATAAAACCCTAATGAACCCCTTGTTGGGTCCTCAAATCAAGTGATATCCCACGATCTTAGCTCCACTTGGGTACTCCATCCTTGACCATCCTGTCGAAGTCCAAAACGGTGGTCTATCCTGACCAATGTTTCCTCAAAACTTGGTCGAGGGCCAACGACCCCCCAACACTCACCTGTGACTCATCCCAAGTCACTCAAATCTAGGCATCACTTCTTTGAAGGCCTCAAGCTTGGATTGAGCTGCCTCGACTTGTTGCTTCACCTGAGCTTCCTCCTCATTGAATTGCAGGATCATTTTCTCTGTAATAGGCCCTTCCAGGCGTTGTTCCATTGTTGCAACTACTTGGTACAACTGTGAACCTTGTCCTTTGATCTCTTTAAACACCATGAAGGCTTCCTCCTACACTGGTTTTAGCCTCTGTGTGACTTCCATTACTCTTCCTTGGATGGAAGTAATCTGTTGTTGGGCCACGCGATGTTCTTGTGATCTCTTCATTCTCTCGACTGCAGTGAGTGACTTCATTTGTGATTGAAATTTCAATGCCTGCTACTACGCCTTTTGTAGATGCACTTCCAAATTACTAAGCTATGGATATTCTGTGAGGTGTTCATAGGTCTGTGTGCTTCTGTCAATCAATTTTTTTCATTCTAAGGTGAGGGCTCTGATCCTTTCAATTGGACTCTTAGCAGCTTCCTCCCTCTGGTCGCGCACTTCCTATGGAGTGCTTGGTACTACTTGGATCTCCAACTCCATTACCCTTGCTTGAAGTGGCTATATGGCCTTAGTGAGCTTCATCACTTGAACCTCAACTTCATCACGTTCCTCCTATGCCAAGCCTGGCACAGAGCAAAGTGCTCTGCTCACCACTTCCTTAACTGCAGTCTTCTCTATGAGCAGTGGGTCCTTTTCCCTCTATATATTTTCTTTGTCTTCCTTGAGCATTTCCCCAAACTCATCTTTCTCATTTTTCGTAAGTGGTTACACAATACTACGCAACTTGTAATTTCTCCAATATCTCTTCTTTTTCTTTTTTCAAGGATTTTGTAGCCTTCTCCTTCTCTTCTTGGATTCATTGAAGTCGAGCCTCTATTTCATATTCAAGTCTTCAAAGTTGGGTTGGCTCATCCCCCAACTCCACAGTCTTTGATGAGGAAGGCACAGTAGGGACTGCGCGGACTGAGTGAATAGCTTCATCTACTTTTCTCAATTATTTTTCTATCCTACCATATAGTTCGTTCTTCTTCGCTCCATATCTCTGCAAGATATCCTCGGACGCATCCTCCATTTCTCTATGGACTAGAATAATGTCATCCTCCATGAGCATAACCTCTAGATGGGTCTTATTGGCACATGTCTTCTTTCTTGTCGAGCGTTTCTGCAGAGAATCCTTCCTCTTCTTCGGTGTCTCTGTCTCACTAGGGGGATCCTTCGGTGGTGTATCTTCACCTTATCCTTGTATTTCTCCTTCATTACCTCCTCCTTCTTTATTTACTTCGTCTCCTCCTCCTATGAGCGAGCCAGATCTATTTCCTTCTGAGGATTTGTCTTGCTCATCAGTTTCTATATATTGGACTTCCTCCTTTTTCTTATTCTTCTTCCCATTGGTTTGTCCGACATGCTCAGCCCGGGTGACCAAGGGGCTTCCTATAATGTTAGCATCAGAGAGTTCTGCATCTACAACGGGTACAAGGAACTCCTCTGACCATTCCTTGGTGATATGTTCCATGTCCTCGTTGGTCAACTTGTAATAGGACTGTAATTGTTCCTTTCTCTCATCCCTACATGCAATAATATATATGAAATGCCAATCTGCGTGGAACTTAGTGATCAATTTGTATTGGTGCAAGGTGGGCGAAGTCATCCACGGGAACGAATCAATGGAAACCTTTAGTTTTTAATAGTAGGCATGGAAAACTATGTTCGACTTCCATTGCATCGACATATCATTCGTAAACCATAAGGTTGAGAACCTTGTGGCCAACAACTCCGATGGTTCAACCTCTGGGAAGGTAGCTCCTTCTGACATTTTCCAAGCAACAAATGCAATTAGCATGAGTAGCCATCTGAAGTGGAACTCGTATCCCTGATCCTGTGCTTCACGACAATATTTCTCAATCTTTTTAACGAGGTAACACACCCAATTCATCTACATCCCCTCCATGCATTATCCTGTGAGGTCCACCATGAACCCGGTGACATGCGTGGGGCAGTTCTTTATTACAAGCTTGCTAGCTATGAGCTGGAAAGTGAGGCTCACTATGCCATCCTAGATAGAGGCTACCTTGTAGCCTCACTTTCCCTTCTCAACTTCTTCATATGCTTCCTTTATGGGTTGTGCCAGGGAGCGATCTAAGGCCTTGCTTCGGTAGAAATGTTGAGGGTCAAGTCCCTGCATGCTCAATCCCATGATCAAGTGGATCAATTCCAGATCCACAGTAATCCGCCTGTCTAGCCACAAGTATCCTCCATGATAGCATGACAAGAGGATTTTAATGCAAGCATTAACCTCCTTATGTCGGAAAAAATGAGGAATCTTCATGACATTCTGTATCGTGGATTGCACTAGCTCTTTAATCTAAGGCTGGGAGACTATGTGAGGCTTATTCTGAGTTGTCTTCATCAAGTATCTATGTGGCATGAGCATGGCGTAGTTCTTTCTATCTCCAAGGTTAAATTTGTTGTTCTTCAGAGACGAGATATCTCCCAAATGACTTCCCTCTATGTGTATCCCCTTCAGAATGTATGTGGTGATCAAAATGTACTCGTATTCCCATGTGATGTTTCCACGGTTAACCATTCCAGCTAAAGGAAGGATGTAATATGGTAATATCGACATGATTTTTTTTGAATTAGCCAGATCATTGCGATGTTTACTTCGCTTCTTAGTGGTAGGGTTAGCACAGCTAGAACATCATGTGGTCGAAGGGGAAGCCTACAGTCACCTAGTCTACAATTCTTGAACACCTTCACACATAGCTCTATTAGCCATAAAATTATTAAGGACCTCTTCGATGGACTTCTCTAACTCAGTCTGTTCACCCAACATTCTCTCTTTTAATCAGACAGGTCAGGGTAGGAAAATGGACAGATGGAGTAAGCAATGGATGGTGATTTCTAGGTTCTAAAATCATAGTTCGACACACAATCCGTTATCAGATAATCACGAGGGGAAAAAAGTGGTCCTGATGCAACATCAGATGGGTTAAATAAGAAAGCATCATAACATATTCTTCCAACGGGCAGGACTGCTTCCATCAATGCAAATATGTCCATTATGGTGTGGTCTCAATGTCCCAAACGCAGTCTCTTCACCCATAAATGTGCTTCTTAGTTGTTCCAGGGTGTCTTTCTAATGGTCGAGGTGCCTCCAACGGTCATATAGATTCCCAGGGCGAAGTTCCTTTCTACGTGGTTTTGCTTTTTCGACGAGGTTCAAATTCTATAAACTTGCCTCCTGCGAAGTCTTATCTGTAACTTCTTGTATATTTTCTATCTTGGATTTCTTCTTACTGAGACTCCTTGCCTTCTTTCCTGTGATATGAGGTTCTTTAATTATTTCTAGATTTCTCTTTCCATTCTTATTCCTATCTTCTTCTAGCATTGTAACTTCGTGATGCTGATGTGATTTCAAAGGGTTCGAAGTTGATATTCCTCCCCTTACCACTTCCTGGATGGATATACTTTCTTCTTGCATGAATAGGTCCTTCAAAGATTCTTTCATTCTTTCAACTTTGCCAACTAATTCTCTTGCCTTCTATTGCTTTGACTCAACTTCTCATTCTTCTATCAGTCAATCTATCCTTCTAGCTATGAAATCCCTTAGTTCTTGCTTTTTATTTTCTGTAGCTTCTTCCTCTACTTTCCTTCTGATATGATATTTCTCAATCCAACTCTTTTCTAACAAAAGAGGAAAATGCGTGTTGTTCTCAACAAACTTAATGACTTCAAGTTCCTCTTCAATCGATGTTCCATGGATGATAACAGGTACATGAGTAACTCTTCCACATATGGTTATCATATTTCCTTTAAACAAACCTATTCTTCCCAAGGAATATACTATAATAGGCTTTCCCAAAATTTCCCAAGTGTTTTCTGTCATAATATTCACTGGTGTTTCCTCATCCAAGACATAGTCTATGTCGAAGGATCCTATTCTTGTACTTATGTGTTGTTTTAACTTCAATATATCTGGTAAACTGACATATTTGTGATCATTCATTTCTTCTTTTAACTATACTAATGTAGTTTGGACTTCCTCTGATGCTTTCTCCTTCTGATATTATAACATGCTCTTATTCTCTTGACTCATGTTCATTTGTTCAAATTTATCAATCATCCTTGGGCAATCCTCAACTTCATTGCCAACAATTTTACAATAGAGACAAATAGGACCTGTACCAGGGCATTCCTTAGCAATAAGTCCTGGTCTTCTATAGTTATAACATAGGGTTAATCCTCTCTTCCTCTTTTATGTTCCCCAAATTCTTTTGTACTGCGCACCAGGATCACATTGTTGGACCTGCAATTTGTAAAAAATTCTTCTAGGTTCCTGCATCCAATTATTAGTCCACAAATTCTTTCTATGCATAGGAATAACATATCTTTCTCTATTTCTATCAAATTTATCCCGATAAACTCTTTCCTGTAACTGTACCCTATCTTTCAGACTAGGACATAATCTATCAAACATACCTGGATTCATGCTTCCCAAACAAAAATTTTCACTTATCTTACTCTATCAAAGAACAAAGTTTTACCTCTTTCGATATCTTTACCTCTTTTCTTTAGATCGGGTTTATTTCTTAGCGCAGAGCTTCAAAATTCAAGTAGATTACTATGCACTATAGCAACACATCTACGCACAAAGATTCTCTTTTCTTTAGTTCAGTTCCCAACAATCACAGTTTTAGGTTCCGAAAACAGAATCATTTGTTGGCAAAGAGGCAAACCCACAGTTCAACACTTCAACAACGCACCTACTAAACCCTAACTACCGACCCTTTTGCAACACCTACAAAGAAAGAGAAGTCTCACTCGAGGTAGAGGTAGGGGGGTGATCGGACTCAGGTGTCTGTAACCAAGATGGGACACAGATCTGTGATTACAATTACTTCACAGGGTACTTCAGAACAACATGCATTAGTTTATCATCTTTATTCACATTGCATAGCAAACCCTAAGAATAGATTGTTGCATTAATACTGACAAAATACACATCACACTTAGCAACATAAAGTAGATCTAGCACATTCAACATAAATAAAGAACTAAGCATTCATATATCTATCTATCATTCATAACCATTAGTGCACTAAGACGATTCACAACATAAACATCATAGCACAAAGAAAACCATCAACATATGATATACGTGGTTCACCCTAGTGTGGGGCTATGTCCACCAACAACTTCTTCTTCTTTATTAGTCTTCATTCTCTTACATTCTTCTTCTCCTGTGCACTAAGCCACAGAGCCCAACTTCACATTGAACAAGTGATTTGTGCACTAAGCACCAGATCCACCTTCCCAAAATCAGGTCAAGGCATAGAGCCAAGTCCTATACTAAGCATAGATCCTTACATACACAGTCTGTTGCACTAAACAACCCAAAACTACTTGCCTCTTGCACTTAGCTACTTACTTCCTCTTTATTTTTCCTTTTTCTACATTACATTCTTACACTTATTTATGCATTTACGAAAAATCCTACTCATGGGTAAACCCATGGGCGACATCCCATAAACCCTATTACAAAACCCTAATGAGCCCCTTGTTGGGTCCACAAATCAAGTGAGATCCCACAATCTCAACTCCGCCTGGGCGCTCCATCCTCGAACAGTCTGTCGAAGTCCAAAATGGTGGTCCATCTTGACCAATGATTCCTCAAAACTCAGTCGAAGGCCAACACCTGTCCATCACTTGTGCGATCTTTTGTAGCTTCTTTTATGTGTTGATTTCCCCTGCTAATGCGCTCTTTGGAATTTTATATAATAATTCTTCAATTCTTTCCTTCAATCTATCTACGCAAAAATTTTATTCTTCATGTTCCAGTCGTACCTATGTGAGAACGATCTCCAATAATTCCTTAGCTTCCCTGGTTGTATCTAGGTTTGTTGAATTAGTCCTCACCCTGGATTGAACTTCTTATGCTACACTCATGTACAACTAGTATAATTATTTTTTTGGTATCTTGGAGAATACCAATTCCAATTGTTCTATTTCCTTAATTTGTCTCTTCTCTAAGTCCTCATCTGTTCACACCATTTCTTTAGTCATATAAAAACTCTTACTAGACAATGTTTTGATCTACACTGGTTCTTTCTCACTCTGCAATGTTTGTTTTTGTATTGTCTCCTCATTTTGGGCCTTAGTAAAGTGTATCTTCTCTAATACATGTTTTAAATCTATCAACTCTTGCATTATCCTTTCCCTTTGTTTTTATGTCTCATATTATTTGGCAACGCGGTATTGAAATTTCTCCTTGACTAGTTCAACATCATTCTCGGTTATGGTGTATTCTGGGACATCCTTGTGTGCTTTCATAATCTTGCATTCCCCACCTATGTAATATCCCTAGGTCGAACCCAATTGTAATGTAAATTAAAATGGACTTAAGTTGGTGAGTGGTTTGATATCATTAGTTTTTGTATGCACATTTAATGGCATAGTGGGCGCATGTACTGTGCAGTAAAATGAGGAAGTTTTCACATACCAGCATATCGCACGCAACAACATAAGTGTGCGTGATTTTCAGGCCAGGTAGCCTTTTGTGTATATGATGTGTTTTATATGCTGGTGATCCAATTATTTTAAGCTAGGATGCTTATGTTTTGATTAGGATGGACAACCTACATGTTAAAGGCTAGTGCGCTTACTTTTGTAAATGTCTTAGCATTAATATAAAATAAATCACTGCGTGTAGACCGACCATGATAAAAGAGATGGGGGACTAAAATCCACTGGTTAGGGAAAGGGAGGGACCTATAAGTTAGGAAAAAGGGATAATCTAGGGAGATTAAGCCAAAAAGGAATATTATGTTAATATTTCTTAAAATATAAAGTATTGATAATTATTTTATCTTAAGTTCCAAAGTTGGGGACAAGTGGGCCAAAGTAGCTCCCAACATGACAAGTGCTAAGTTGGGGACATGGATACATATTGTTGGGACTTAGTTCATTTTTTATCACTCATCCATCATACTGGCCATCATTCAGTCATCCAGTCAATCATCCATGAACATACACACACCCATTGAGATACCCTTCATATCTTCATGACTGTACCTGATACTGTATCTGTAGCCATTTTTTGTGTTGGTGTATCTGGTTAGCTTGAGATCTGAACTGCAGAAGCAGGTTTTCAGGCCCATGGGATATTGAAGAGGAAGGTTGTTAGGCCTGTGAGAAATTATCTAGGTGAGAGAATTGCAGGGAATTTATTTCCTAAAGGTGCTAAACTGCAACTACAGTGCTTTGAGACTTCTTGTCTGGCCTGTTGTTGAAGCTCGGAAAGGAAGTGGGGTAGTCGAAGGACTGTTGAGCAGAGAAGGGGCACACTTCCTAGGTGGGACAGGCACGTGGGGAATGAGGGACTATAGGCTATTCATTTGAGTTGGCACCTGAGATAGAGTCTTTCCTGTTGTCTATGAGCCTTTAGCCTGGTTAGGAATCCCTTTACCCGGGCGGAGTTTAGTCCCAGCTCGGGGGTGACTCACTGTTAAGAGTGATGAAGAGTGTGGTTTAAGACTGGGAGTTTTGTGGAACTTCTGCATGCATTTGGTGACATTCTTACCAAGATAAGTACAAATTGTGCGATAAATTTACATGTTGCATTGTTATTTACGTGCTTATTTTTATGGGTTATCATATGTGCAGTTATAACTGTGTTTATTTTTATGGGTATTTTCTGTATATGCTGCATGTATATGTTTACTGTTATTTCTGTGTGAATCCCTTCATTTACAAATGTATTTCACTGTTTACGTTATATATATATGTTTCTACAAGAGTTCTATGTGTATATATATTTTAATTGCATGCAGTTTGAAAAATTTGTGTGCGATAGCTCAGTTGGATACTGGGTATGTTAGAGTATGTTCCGCAAAGTGAACAAAAGAGTTCTCTGGCATAGCATGGCCCATCATGGATGGCCGGGGATGTTACAATATGGTATCATAGCTTCATTTTTCAACATTGAGCCTGGATGGGCCAAACAATTTGAGTTGAAGTGAAATTTCACAGAGAATCTATTTTGAAGTGGCCAAATTTCAGTTTTTAGAGCGTCCATGGTAAAAGTAACAACAACTGGGCAGAATTGGGGAAAATACCTAATTTTTGTTGTTAAATTCATGAGAAAATGGAGAAATTCGGCCAAGTAATGAGATATTCCTGATTTAATATCTATTCTAGCAAATTCGGATCTAGAATGGGTCGAATTTGAAGTTACAGAGAAGCCATAATAGATGTAGCGAGTTTAGTGGTTAAATTTCCCAATTCACGAATTGATTTTGGATAAATTCATTCCAGAAATGTCAACTTACAATGATTTGTTGTTGCATAGGTTGAATTGGTGTTATCAGGGTGAAATTGAACAAGTTTCATGGTTGCAGAATGTCTATGGTAAATTGGGGAATTCACGAGGAGTTGATGTGCATAAAAATGAATGTGCATCGGTGGGCGCACTAAAAATGCATGATGAACAGTGAAAATATTGTGATAGGTAAGATTCGACACTGCGTGGAAAGATATTGGTGTGCTGGTGCACGCTCTAAATTTTGGTGCCGCGCGAAAAAATGTTAGTGTGCAAGTGTGCGCACTAAATTTCGTTGCCGTGAAAAAAAATGTTAGTGTGTGGGTGTGAGCGCTAAATATAGATGCAATGCGGAAAAGTGTTGGTGTACAGGAGAGCCTGCTAAATTTAGCATTGCACGGTGTGCACACACATAATAATGATGCGCATGGTGTGCGTAGTGTTGGTAGAGTGCAGAGGAGTTTTGTTGGTGCACGCGCAATGTGGGTATATGTTGTCACAAGACAATTTAGTTAATGGTGCACGCAGAGTTTTGGTGCACGGTGGAGATGTACTAAAATATAGCATGGTGCAATGAGAAAAGTATAATGCACATGGAATATCAGCACGCGATACAAAAAATGCACGCAATAGGCAATAGTGAAAGAACCGAAACTATGCACGATGGATATTGGCCCGCGACACACAAGTAGTGCACAATTATTTGCGTGACAAAGAAGTGATACACAATGGTTCTAAAGTGTGTGAAGCATGATTTACCTTGTGTTGTTGTCGTTCATGGTAAATATGGGTTTACAGTTTGAAATTTTTGCACATGAAGTTGTTTGAAGGGTGGACAACAATATAAAACTAGTGATTTTCTACGACGTTTTATATCATTTGAACGTCATCTCTTTGCAACGCGTTTTTTAGGCCCTTAAGAGCATTTTTAGGCACTTGAAAACCATGAGAACAGAGTGTGGCAAAGAAAACTATGTTTTTGCATCTCAAATAAAATATCTCGGAGAGAGATTTCTAATGGTTTAAACCATTTGTCAAACAGATCTTTTATGACAAAGTTACAACACAAACAATGAAGGGTAAATTTTATGACCTAACTAACTTCAAAGGGCCATAAATTTCTGCTCTGGAATCAGATTGAGGTGCATGAGTAGTCAATGGAAATATATTGAGACATAGTAGACATTACCAGAGCTCAATTAAATTACTGGGTATGTTAAAAATGTTTAATATGGAAAATGAGGAACATGTATCATATTAGTTACAATATGGTATTTTGGCCTAGAATTTTAGCAGGTTGTAACTAGCAGCCAAGAACCCAGAAAAAGGTGAAACTTGGACACAGTTTCCATAGTATGTATATGAGGAAACCCAATTGAGATCCTACTAAAAAACCAAAGAAGCAGGTACAAAAATGTATAATTACAACACAAAGTTGTGCCAAATTGAAAAATGAACAGAAAAATTAATGGGCAAATTTCTAATAACCATAACTTTCTGCTCAAGACTTGGATTTGAGCGTGGGAGTAGGCGCTGGAAAGGTGTTGGAAAGTGGAATATAATTATACACCCATAATATTGATCTGGTTATTCCATATTTCATGAAATTAGAAGAAATAATTATGATATGTATTATTGAACCAAAATGGTTCATATTTTTCATGAATTGTTGAAATAGTTAGCCTAACAAAGTTTTGTTGGCTACACATTTTGCAGAGTTAAAAACAACTAGATCAGATCAAGATCAAAATAGGTTCCATAGTAATGGAAGAGGCACAGGGGACTTACAGTCAGGAGGATGAGATTAGAGGGATGGATGTCCATTTGGGCATTGAAGGAACAAACTCCAATGGACGTGGAGATGAAAGGAATGAAAACATGAATATGGCAGAGACCGTTAAAAATTTGCAGAAGGATGTCCAAAGCCATAAAGGTGATAATGAAAGGATTATTAAATCTAAGGAGTAGCAGAATGACTTCGACATGAATTTATTGCAGAGCTTGAACATAATAGAAAAGAAATTGAACAAGAAGAGTGATTCAAGCAAATCGGGAAGTCACAGGCCTTCTGATGAGAAAAGAAGAACCAACAATGTTAGCAGACACCACCACCACTCCTCAAGGCATTCCAATAAGAGATAACACAACATATCACGTCCATCCCCTGTCAGGAAGAAGAAGAGGTCTAGGCTGAATGAGCTACAAGGAGAAATGAACAAAATCAAACTTCTTACATTTGATGGTGAGCACAAGAAAGATGAAGATGCAAAGACATGGTTGTTGGGTATGAGAAAGTATTTTGAATTGCATAATTATTCCTCTCATGCATAAGGTAGAATTTTTATCTATTAACTCAAGGGAAAGGAATCCATGTGGTGGGATCAGCTTGTGCAAGTGCAACACATTAAAGAGAAAAGTGTTACATGGAGGGAATTCAAGAAGTATTTTGAGAAGAGATACTTGGCTAAGAGATACTATGACAAGAATATGAAAGAGTTCTTTGAACTCAAGCTTGGGAGTATGACAATAGATTAATATGAAATAAGGTTTTTAGAACTGTTGAAGTATGTCTCTTTCATGAAGAATGAGACAATTAAGATACAAATGTATTTGAGTGGATTGCCATCATTCATCAGTGAAAAAATACATTATGATGATCCAAAGACGTTGGAGGATACCATAAGGCGAGATAAATGCCTATATGATCAACAAAAATCAAGGCCAACTTTCCAAAAAGCTTGGGAATACAAAAATAAATTCAAGGTGGATCAGAGGAAGAAGGTATCTAAGCCACCATTCTTCATAAATAATCCACAGGGACAAAAAACTCCTAGAGAGCCCAGAGAAATTGAAATAGGGGGTCAAAGACCAAGACAACCACCTATTCAATGTTGGGATTGTAAAGGGGATCTTATCTTTAGAGATTGTCCTCACAGAGGTGAAAAAGGGAGGAATGTTCACAATGTACAACAAGCTGAAATAATGGAGGACATGGGAATAAATGTGCCAAGGATCTATGCATCCCGGGACAACAAGCAAGCATAGTATCAGTCACACATGATTGAAGTGGAAGGTATGATCAATAACCAAAACATTGATATTTTAATTGATTCAGGAGCTAGGCATAGTTGTATAGATCCTAAGATGGTGGAAAGTTTGCATTTTACAAGAAGCAAGCATGGAAAATCTTGGTTGGTGTAGCTGGATACTGGAGCCAAAAGAAAAGTTAATGATATGGTTAAATCATGTCTTATGGAAATGAATGGACTTAACACCAGCGTAGATTTGAACATCTTTCCTTTAGGTTCCTATGACTGTCTAATTGGGATGGATTGGTTGGACCAAAAACATTCCATCCTAGACTGTCATAACAAGGAATTTACTTGCTTGGATGAGGAAGGGAACTTAATTAAAGTGCAGGGAATTCCTAGGGTAGTAGCCATGACAAAAATTTCAGAATTGCAGCTAAAGAAACGTTACAGAAAAGAGTGTCAAATATTTGTAGCTCATATGGAAGAGACACCTAAAGATAAGGTGCCAAATTTGGAAGATCATGTAGTCCTGGAAGATTTTGAAGATGTGTTCAAGGATGTACTAGGACTACCCAAAAAGAGATATATTGATTTTTCTATAAATTTAATGTCGGGAGTAGCTCTAGTGTCAAAGAATCCTTATAGAATGAGTACACTAGAGTTCAAGGAGTTACAAATGTAGCTTGAAGAACTTTTGAAGAAGGGATATATATGCCCAAGTGTGTCACCTTGGGTTGCCCCAGTCTTGTTTGTGAATAAAAAGGATGGAACATTAAGACTTTGCATTGATTTCAGACAGTTGAATCAAGTGACTGTTAAGAACAAATATCCTCTACCAAGGATTGATGATATTTTTGATCAATTGAAGGATGCAAAGATCTTTTCAAAGATAGATCTTAGATCAAGATACCATCAGGTAAGGATTAAAGAGGAATATATAAGCAAGGTTTCCTTAAGGAAAATGTATGGTTATTATGAGTTCACAGTGGTGCCATTTGGTTTGTCAAATGCACCAGTTGTTTTCATGTGTTTAATGAATGGTGTTTTCCGAGAATATTTAGACAAGTTTGTCATTGTATTTTTGGATGAAATTCTTATATATTCTAAATCAGAGGAAGAGCATGAACATCATTTGAGGATGAATTTTCAAGTATTAAGGGAGAATCAATTGTATGCCAAATTAATCAAGTGCTCATTTTATCAGAAGCAAAATCATTATTTGGGACACATCATTTCAAAGGATGGGATAGCAGTGGATCCTGAGAAGATAGAAGACATTAGAGAATGGTTAGCGCCAAATAATGTGACAAAGTTCAGATCATTCATGGGCCTTGTAGGATACTATAGGATATTTATTGAAGGATTATCAATGATTGCACACCGAATCACTTCCTTACAAAATAAGGGTGTGAAGTTTCAGTGGACATTGTATTGTGAAAAGAGTTTCCAACTCTTGAAACAATTATTGACAAGTTCTCCAATACTAAGGATTGCAGACCCAAATGAAGACTTCATTGTATGCACAGATGCATGTAAAGAGGGAATTGGTGGAGTCCTTAGTCAAAATGGGTTTGTTATATGTTATGAATCAAGGAATTTGAAGGAGCATGAAAGACACTATGCCATTCATGATTTGGAGTTGGCATCCATAGTGCATGCCTCGAGGAAATGGAGACACTATCTCATGGGAAAAATATTTGAGCTAATAACAGACCATAATGGTCTGAAATATTTATTTGATTAGCCAACTCTAAATGCTAGGTAAAGAAGATGGTTAGAATTTCTAAGTGAATATGACTTTGATATAAACCATATCAAGGGAAAAGAGAACAAATTGGCTTATGCACTTAGTAGAAGATTTCATGAAATGCATGCTACAACCATTATCATGCATCAATCAGATTTTAAAGACTGAATTATAGAGGATACCAAATTAGATTTGCATTACAAGGAATTAGTGGGAAAATTACAACAAGGTAATGTGCAACAATAAATTGAAGAATACAAGATATATAATGATGAAATTCTCATGTGCAGGGGAAAAATTTATGTACCAAATTCTCAGGAATTGAAAAATCTGATATTGAGAGAAATGCATAATGTGCCTTATGCTGGGCACCCAGGATATCAGAAAAATATTGCAACTGTCAAGAGCCAATATTATTGGTCGGGAATGAAGAAAGAGGTTGTTGATTTTATTGCCAAATGCTTGGAATGTCAAAAGGTAAAGGCTAAGCATAGACACCCAGCTGGTGTGCTACAACCATTACCCATCCCTGAGTGGAAATGGGAAGTTGTAACAATGGATTTCATTACCAAACTTCCCAGAAGAAACAAGCAACATGATTCTATCATGGTAGTGGTGGATAAGCTTACTGAAGCTGCCCATTTATTCCAGTTAAGCTCACTCACAAGGAAGACAACATTGTTGATGTTTATATGAGGGAAAATTTTCGATTACATGGCATACCCAAGACAATTGTGTCTGACAAAGATTCAAAATTTACCTCAAAATTTTGGAAAGGATTATTTAATGAATTTGGAACAAATATGAATTTCAGTACAACTTATCATCCATAATCAGATGGAAAAACAAAGAGGGTGAATCAATTGATTGAGTACATCTTAAGAATCTATATGATTGATAAACCATCAAAATGGGAAAACTCCCTGCATTTGGTAGAGTTTGCTTATAAAAATGGGTACCAAGCATCTCTAAAGATGAGCCCATTTGAGGCACTTTATGGCAGAAAGTGCAACACACCAGTAAGTTGGGATAACCCAACAGACAAAGTAGTGGTTGGAACAGATTTGCTCAGGGAAATGGAGTAGAAAATGATAAAAATAAAGAAAAATTTAAAGGCTTCCCAATATAGGCATAAAATCTATGTTGATAAGGGTAGAACTAACAGGGAATTTAAAGTGGGAGACCATGTATTCTTTAAAGTGAAAGGCAACAGAAGTTCCCTGAAGTTGGGAAATTGTTCAAAGTTGGAAGCTCTCTATTGTGAGACGTTTGAAATCCTAGAGAGGATTGGTCTAGTTGCTTATATGATTGCATTTCTTGCATCTATGTCTATTCATAATGTATTCCATGTATCATTACTAAAGAAATATATACCTGATGCTAATCATGTTATTGATTGGAATGTGATTCAGGTGGAGCAAGAAGGCGCTTTTCAAGTGCATCCGGTATGCATTCTGGACCAAAAAATCAAACAGCTCCAAAATCGAGCCATACGACTTGTAAAGGTCCAATGGACCTCGTACGGTCCTGAGGATGCTACTCTAGAGCATGAGGATGCAATGCAGGTAGAATACCCGCATCTTTTTAGGATTTTTGAAATTTTGTTGTATATGGGTACATCATGCACTGAGGACAATGCATAAATAAGGGGAGGGATTGTAATATCCCTAGGTCGAACCCAATTGTAATGTAAATGAAAATGGACTTTAGCTGGTGAGAGGTTTGATATCATTTGTTTTTGTATGCACATTTCATGGCATAATGTGCGCATGTACTGCATAGTAAAATGAGGAAGTTTGCACACACCAACATACCGCACACAACAACATAAGTGCGCGTGATTTTGAGGCTAGGTAGAATTTTGTGTATATGTTTCCCTTTATAGGCTGGTGAGCTAGTTATTATAATCTAGGATGATTATGTTTTGATCAGTCTAGAGAGCCTAGATGTTAAAGGCCAGTGTGCCTACTTTTGTAAATGTCTCAACATTAATATAAAACACATCATTGCACGTAGATCGACCACAATAAAAGATATGGGGGACTAAAATCCATTGGTTAGGGAAAGGGAGGGGCCTAAAAGTTAAGAAAAAGGGCTAATATTGGGAGCTTAAGCCAGAAAGGAATATTATGTTAATATTTCTTAAAATATAAAGTATGGACAATTATTTTATCTTAAGTTCCAAAGTTGGGGACAAGTGGGCCAAAGTAGCTCCCAACATGACAAGTGACAAGTTGGGGATATGCATACATATTGTTGGGAATTAGTTCATTTTCAATCACTCATCCATCATACTGGCCATCATTCAGTCATCCATTCAATAAACCATAAACATACACACAACCATTGAGCTATCCTTCGTATCTTGATGACTGTACCTGATCCTGTATCTGTAACCATTTTTTGTGTTGGTATATCTGGTTATCTTGGAAGCTGGACTGGAGAAGCAGGTTGTCAGGCCTGTGGGATATTGAAGAGGTGGGTTTTCAGGCCCATGAGCAATTCTCTGTTTGAGAGAATTGTTGGGAATTGATTTCCTGAAGGTGTTAAAATGTAGCTACAGTGCTCTGAGACTTCTTGTTGGGCCTGTTGTTGAAGCTCGGAAAGGAAGTGGGGCAACTGAAGGAATATTGAGCAGAGAAGGGGCACACTTCCTGGGTGGGATAGGCATGTGGGGAATGAGGGATTGTAGGCTATTAGTTTGAGTTGGCAATGGAGACAGATTCTTTCCTATTTTCCATGAGCCTTTAGCCTGGTTAGGAATCCCTTTACCTGGGTGGAGTTTAGTCCCAGCTCGGGGGTGACTCACTAGTGAGAGTGATGAATAGTGTGGTCTAAGGTTGGGAGGTTCATGGAATGATCCATGTGGATATTTGTGTCCACCGACCTATTCCACTTGGACATGCACCATTTTTCTTTTAGTTTTTTAGTTTCCTTAATTGTAGCACAATTTACTATTTTTAGCAGTTCTTCTGGTCCTGAAATTTCAGAGCTGTCTTGAGGCCCTAAATGATGTTTTTTGGGAATGAATGGTTCAATGAATAAGAGTTCATTCTAGACTCGATATTCGCTATCAACAGTGTATTACTCGGATATATATTTCTAACGATGTATCATGTGCATCAAACGGAGATAGTATGCCAAAGTTACGACCCCGGGAAATTGATGTACCGATTTACCCCAACGGGGCCCATATTTTGGTGTTTCATCTCCTAGGGTTAGGTTTTTGGATGTTTAGGGTTTTCCATTGTTTCTAAGTAATATATAGGATTTCGAGCCTCATTGTAATAGGTAGTTCAGAGGCCAGTAGCCACCACATCTCTTCTAAGAGATAAGCTACCAACGCCCTAGCTAGTTTATTTCCATTCTGTCTGTAAGAATTTTTTCAGTCATTTGTTATTAATGAAATGAAGTCTTATTTCTACTGCATCTATATGTTTATGTGTATTTCTATATTTCATTGTGCTCCTACATAAATCCAGATCAGTGGTATCAGAGTGGTCTTCTCATTCTCGATCTTTCTTTGCATGTCCCCAATGAGGTCGGGGTATAAGGAGTTGGGGCTCGATCTGGTTGAACCTTTGCAAGATGAGTCTTGCAAACCCCGATGATTTCCCATGGGGGAATAAAGGAAAGATGAGGGAGTAGGAGATCCTATCAAAATTTTGCTCGAGGAGGCCCTCGAAAAACTGAAAGAAACAATGGTGTGGGTCCAAGTGGAATAGGCGGGTGGCCACCAATATCCACCTGGATCAGTCCTCCTCCCTTAGGAAGAAATGGTCCCCATTGCGTTGAGTTCCTCCATGAGATGAGGAAACTTCTGTTAAACTTGGTCCCTGGTGAGCCACTTTCCCTTGTGAAGGAGGTGGCCTGCTTTGACAACTCGATATAGCTGGATCCTCTGTTGGCAGGTGTTCTTGATCTGCATGTCCATAATTTGATCAATTGTGGCTTGTTCCATGCAATCTGGGTTTAACTATGTTGGTGTGAGTTGTTATGCCATGTTCATTGTGTCTAGTAGAGGTGGAAAGTAGGGTCGAAGGTGGTTCACATTGAACACTTGGTGCAGACCAAGGAATGGTGGAATATCGAGCTCAAAGGCATTGTCCCCTACAACCTTGGTGATGGTGTATGACCCATATCGGAGCGGGCGAATATTGCGATAGGGTCCAACGAGGCGCTCCTTTTGCAAATGTAGCCACACTTTGTCTCCCACCTGGATTTTGTGTGGCACCCGATGTTGATCATGTTGTTGCTTGTACTTAGCATTGGCTCTGTCTAAGATGTCATGAACTTGTTGGCAGATGTGATGAATGCACTCAGTGAAGTTGTTTGCCTTGTCAACCTCAGATTGGACATGGGATGAATCTGCCAGAGTAGCTACAAATGGAATGGCTACGTCAATGGGACATAGTGGCTAGAATCCCAAGCCCACTTGAAAGGGGCTGTGGTTGGTTGAGCTATGGAGAGCCTGTTTGTAGCTGTGTTGTACATAGGGGAGGCTCTCATCCCATCTGCATGGATGATTTGAGTTGTACATGTGAAGAATGTGTACAATCATCTAGTTGATGACCTCTATCTGGCCATTAGTTTGCAGATGGAAAGCTGTGGACTTGGTGAGCTTGGTGTCCATCATCAACCAGAGGCTGGACCAAAATGTACTGAGGAACCTGCTTTCCCGATCTGAGATGATAGCATGTGGGATCCCAAAGTGTACCCACAATCATTCAAAGAAGAGTTTAATAGTGGCTTCTTCTGTGATATTCTTCTTCCATGTCATCATAATGGACATCTTTGAGAATCAGTCAATGACCAAAAAAACATAGTCATTGCCATGCTTAGTAGAAGGAAGGCTCGACATGTAATCCATAGAAATGGATTCCCAAGGTCGACTAGGGGTAGGAAGTGGAGTATAGAGGCCTTTCTTATTGATGGTTGGTTTGGAAATGGTGCAAGCAGTGCAGGACTTGATGTACTTCTCGACATCTTGTTGAAGGTTCGGCCAATAGAAATACTTTTGCAGTACTTCCATGATTTTCTCGACCCCAAAATGCTCAGTGACCCGACTGTAGTGCACCTCCCAAATCATCTTGGCACGCTCGCTTGAAGGAACACAAAGGTGTCCCAGGTGACAAAGAAGGGCATCCTGGAGGTGAAAATTGGGAACTTGCTAACCCTCCAAGAGTGTATTGTATCTGTGGTCGAATTATGGATCACTTGTGTAGAGAAGCGGCCAATTGAAAGTCTTGTGCCCACAAGAGTTGAGCGCAGTGGTTAGTGCCACGATGAGTGGTCCACATATCTGCAACAGTTTCATTTGAACATTAAGTACAAGAAAGGTAGCACCAATAATGTTGCAGACTGCCTCAGTTGACCACCCATCATGGCGCTAACCACTGTGCTCAACTCTTATGGGCACGAGATTTCTGATTGGCCGCTTCCCTACACAAGTGATCCAAAATTCAGCCACACATACAATACACTCTTGGAGGGTAAGAAATTTCCCAATTTTCACCTCCAGGATGCCCTTCTTTTTCACTTGGGAAACCTTTGTGTTCCTTCAAGCGAGCATGCCAAGATGATTTTGGAGGCGCACTACAGTCGGGTCGCTAGGCATTTCGGGCTCTAGAAAACCATGGCAGTACTGTAAAAGTATTTCTATTGGCCAAACCTTCGATAGGATGTCGGGAAGTACATCAAGTCCTACACTGCTTGTGCCATTGCCAAATCGACCATTAAGAAGAAAGGCCTCTATACTCTGCTTCCTACCCCAAGTCAACCTTGGGAATCCATGTCTATGGATTACATGTCGGGCCTTCTTTCTACTAAGCATGGAAATGACTTTTTTTTTGTGGTCGTCGACCGATTCTCGAAGATGTCCATTATGATGGTCTGTAAGAAGAATATCACAACAGAAGCCACTACTAAACTCTTCTTTGAACGAGTGTGGGTACACTTTGGGATCCCATAGTCTATCATCTCATATTGGGAAAGTAGGTTCCTCAGTACATTTTGGTCCAGCCTCTGGTCATGTTGGACACCAAGCTCACCAAGTCCACAACTTTCCATCCGCAAACTGATGACCAGACAGAGGTCGTCAACTGGATGATTGTACACATTCTCTGCATGTACAACTCAAAGAATCCATGCACATGGGATGAGAGCCTCCCCTATGTACAACACAGCTACAACCAGGCTCTGCATAGCTCAACAAACCAAATCCCCTTTCAAGTGGGCTTGGGATTCTAGCCACTATGTCCCATTGACATAGCCATGCCATTTGCAGCCACTTGAGCAGATTCAACCCATGTCCAATCTGAGGCTAACAAGGAAAACAACTTCATTGAGCGCATTCAACACATCCACCAACAATTTCATGACATGGACAGAGCCAATGCTAAGTACAAGCAACGACATGATCAACATTGGGTGGCACACAACTTCCAGGTGGGTGACAAAGTGTGGCTACATTTGTAAAAGGAGCACCTCGTTGAACCCTACCACAAGATTGCCCGCTCCGATATGAGCCATACACCATCACCAAGGCTGTAGAAGACAATGCCTTTGAGATAGGTATTCCACCATTCCTTGGTCTGCACCCAGTGTTCAATGTGGACCGCCTTCGACCCTACTTTCCACCTCTAATAGACACATCCGACATGGCAGAACAAATCAGACCAACATAGTTAAACCCAGATGTTGTGAGGGAAATCTCCTTATGGACTAGAAAATAGGGTTATTCTTTGCATCCAAATATGACCAAGAGAAAATCTACTTTCTTCCTTCGTCCCCAGACTTAAATCCTATTTCTTTTCAGTAAAACATGGTTGGATCAACCTACCTCTTTCCAGGAATTTGATGTCAATCCCTTGTTGTGCTTGACCACTCGTTCGCAGTTCTCCTTTCCAACGCTGACTTGCATACAAGACAAGCAACAACTACACATGCATCTTACCTATAGACTAAGAGGTTAGAGATTCAAACATGTACTTAACAAATTATGAATAACTCATGAATTGGGTCAGGAAAATCATTTTCTTTATTACTTTGAATGAGTCAACTTACAAAAAGTTGAGACCGACCACCGCTCCATGAACTTGATCCTGGGCTCCTCCTCAACTATCCTCCAACTTCTTTTCTTTGTCTCTCTTCTGTCATAAGGATGGCTAAAGTGTTGGGACAATGAGAATATGCAAATGGGTAGAGTTTCTTTGCTATATTTTTTCCTCTTCCGAATGGGACCCCTAGCCCTTCTTTTATAGGTTAGAAGAAGCTAGGTATTTGGATGAACCCTAGGCCATGCATGGTCAGGAGTTTCAGTTAACTCACCCAGAGCTGTGTGTTCCGTCGACAACTTTCCTTTTTTCTTGCTTTTGTCGGTCCATGCGAGCTGTTTGAGGTTAGCTAGTGTGTACATGCATGCAATAATGGAGTTGGGCACGTGGGCCTTTATAAAAGAGGATTTTTAAAGAGTTGTTCAACAATGCTTTGGAAAAGAAGGGATCTAAGATGTCCTGATGCCAGGTAAGCATGTATGGTGCAATTTAGGGTTATAACAGATGCCCCCTAATGTGTGAGGTCAGAAGAGCATCTGATGGCTGAAATACATTACCAATCTTTACTAATGTGTCGAATGATTGATCCCAAGGATCAAGAAATGGGAGGCGTCGTCTTCCAAATAACAAATGTCTCACCGAGGAGGGCATACCCATGCTCGAGATAAAATAGAATCATGGCTACCAATGAAATACATTGTATATCCATGTCATATAACTATATAAGGAGTAGCCACGATCAATACACATCGGAGCTACATATCGAAATAAAAAAGATATACATATAGAGTATCCATATTCTAGAAGCTGATACAGTCAGATGGCTGGAGATGAGATCTTCAGAGCTCAAGAAACTACTTCAAAATCTTCAAAACTCGGGTAGGAGTGTAATATGAGTGTACGACTGTACTACCGAGAGGTCTTCGATGGCTCGTCGGTCATGGATTAGATAATATTGATGATCATACTGAAGGCTTCCTTGATTTCGAACAAGGACTTGATTGGACATTCAGGATGGTCGGGTATGAGGGCAAGAGACAAATTGCAAAGGGGCCAACTCAGGCTTGGTGACAAACTTCCCTTGGACAATATCATGACAAATGATGAGACTTAGGCAACATGGCATTAATCATAAGTCTACGAAGCAGGAGGCAACACAAACTCTCCATATGTTTGGAAGGATAACCAAACTATGGAGGACACAACTCGATATAGCGAGAAAAAATTCCTAAGGTCGTACGACATCCCATAGTTTTATGAACAAATGGATAGATGTGATTTATCCAAGGGCAACTCATTATGATTCCAATAAAGAAAACACTTTTCCCTTCCTCTTTTTGGGGTATATTTGACTTTTTTTGTCTTTTTCAATAATTGTGGGAAAAAGAATAAAGGAATGTTACGTTACAATGGATGAATGATTATTGCAAACATACAAGTTCAAGGAACGAAGACAAGACTGATGTTCTAATATAATGATACTCAGGAAAAATACTCCAGGGGCCAAGGGTGTTAAAACATAGGAGAAAACTGTTACAAGGCTGGCGTATAAGATATGGAAACACAGTTAACAAAACACACAATGGTAACATCCTTCAATGTAAGTTTAACGAGCCCAAAGAAGGTAGGCTCGGTGGTTTTTCATATTTAGAGAGTATGAAAAAAAACATAAAAGGAGACTCCATTAGGGTACCTTTTTCGAAGATAGTCTTAGTCGGTTTGAAAAATGGGTAAACTAGCATCGAGAAGACGTCTATTCAAAACCATTTTAACGAGTGTGACAAGGACAAGACCACTCGACCATTTTTTCATTTTTAAGGAGTCTGAAAAAAGCTTAACTACGGACTCCGTCAAGAATGTTCTTCTAGACCAGTTTAACGAGTGTGAAAGAATAAGGTCACTTGACGATATTTTCAATTTTAGGGAGTCTGAAAAGAGCTTAACCATGGACTCCGTGGGGGTTCCTTCTTCGTAAGTTTAGTCCCTCAGGCTCGAAAAAGGGATAAAATTATACCTGAGAGTACTCATCTATGAATTTCCATAGAGTATAGCTTTGTTCGTACAGTTGACCGTCTGGACCGAAAAAGGGGTAAACTACCTCCAGACAGACGTGACTTCAAATTTCAATTTAACGAGTGTGAAAGGCCACAAGATCGCTTGGCAATCTTTTCATATTTAGAGGGTTTGAAAAGGGCTTAAAAGAAGACCCGTTATTTTTTGGGAGTCCTGAGGGTGAGGTCAAGAGTGAAGAAGAATCATGCAAATGAGGCTCAACCTCGTATTCAGGAAAAACTACAAGGACTCTGGAGCCTACAGTGTTTTTAAGGGCAACATGAATACCATAATGAAACCAGGATCTAGCTAGGGAATTCATGTTCCGGTAAGCTGTACTACCGAGTTGCGACACTTCTAAAACAAATATGATGGTTCTGTGTCACAACCTGATGGGATCGATCCTATGGTGAAGGAAAAAGACAACGGGATACAAAAATCAGGGTAGAAACCTAACCTATATGTTCATGTTGATTGTTGAAAAAAAAATTCCACGGACCATCGAAAAATACTCAAAACTCAAAAAAACGATCCCAATACCCAATCAAATCCCTCCTATGCAACTCCTGAATCATCCTAAATGGCTTTCGGTATAAAGAAAATGATAAGGGAGGCCAAAAAAGTGACAAAAGGAGGCCAAAAAGTCTATAAATAGAGGTTGGCAACTCATTATCACCATTGTTGATTTGGAAATTGACTATGGAGCCAAAAGATCCCCTTTGATTAAAGTGGTGATTTTGGGAGCTACAATGGATGAAACAAACTTTTGTCTGGACCAAGTAAGTACAAACTCCGTTATCTTTCATTTTATGTCTTTATTTATGCATTAGGTTTCATTTTTTTAGGGGGGCATCGACCTTTAAAAGGTCAACCCTAGGTCCACATGGGTTGTCTTAGGACATGCCACATGTACATGTGACTGTCACTAATACAACACGCGTGGGCCCCCTTATTGAATGCTAAAGACACAAAAAGCAAGGGTTTAACTCTCCTGAACCTTTTTGTTTCACAAGATGTATTTCCATTAGAGAGAAAGAGAGCACGAAGAGGTGAATGAGTTGGTCGGGGAAGACCCTAATGTTGTGGCTACATTGATGCAGTGTGGGTTACTCAAGTTTTTTCTATGTCCTTTCATGCGGGAACAACCTAGGCTACTGAATGCCTTTGTTGACTACTGACATTCGGATGCAGAGGCATTCATGTTAGAGGGGCTGTCACTGGTGCCCACAGTTGAGGACATTTACTTTTTGACTGGCCTCTCTAGGAGAGGGAAACCAGTCAATTTTTGGAGTTTTCTTGCAGGGCCACATAACATAGCGGAATTGATAGGTCTATACTGTGCAGCTGATACGAACCGTGTGAGCATGTAGGTGCCTATAAGAAAGATCACTAACCTATTGCTATAGGCGATAGTATTGCTTATTGGGAGAATTACTGGTTATGTGGCTCTACATTAGGCATCCCGCGCACAGATGAACTGTGCAGTCCAGTGCTTAAATGCACAAGTTTTTGATTGGAGTACCACTTTTCTTGAGTGCATGAAGAGGAAGTTGACAGATTGTCATTTGCATACACATAGGAACTTTGGGTTTGGGACCATTCTGTGTTTGTTATTTTTTGAGAGAGTTCTGAGTTTTAGTCCTCGATTAGTGGTATGAGGACACCAGGCCTTTCTTCTTGTTGTGTATAGATGGGCAGTACTACTACCGCGACAAGGTGGTGGAAGGACCAATGAGTCCTTCAATGATGATTTTTTTGCATGGCTATCACGACAAATCTCGGTTATAGAGGACTACCCCTATGCCAAGATTGACTTTTCGAGAGACCCAGAGATACCAGTACCTCCTAGCGAGGTGCGAGGGGAGATGGGTAAGTCTCCACCTTTGTAGTTTTTTTTTTTTGTATATGTAATTTTTATGTTGTTTTCTTATATATATCATTTTTTCTTATGCCAGAGTATTTGACAGATATGTGTTCATTGTGTGCAGATGTGGGACCAATGCGACCCACTGGTTGTGCGAGGAACAAACGTCATCCTTGGCCAGGGGTCGTACATGCCATCGGCGGGGGACCAGCAGTAGCAGGAGATCTTCTAGCCAGGGAGGCTGAGAGGGTACTGAGATGGGTTGAGCATAACTTCACTGCACTCACTCACACGGTCCCAATTGCAGAGATTGAGGACCTGCCACCATCCATACATCCTCATGTAGTGGGGGCACCACAGACGTAGGTCCAGTTGTTTCGACGTTTAGCCAATGTTGTGGATGTTAAGCCCTAATATTGGCTCATTACCCCTTAATTGGGGCATATTAGATTAGTAATGTTATTTTATTTATGTCGGCTTTAGGCCATTAGTTGTAATTATACCTCCTAGTCTCCTATATATACCAAGGAGACATTTTCAT